>MASP02000106.1:26010-121546 GCA_001693025.2 Colletotrichum lindemuthianum | reverse complement strand
TTTTTTTTTCCCGGGGTTTTCCCCCCCCCACTCCCCCCCCCCCCCCCCCCCCCCCCCCCCCCCCCCCCCCCCCCCCCCCCCTGGCTTACCTTACGCCTCCACTTCCATTTTCACTCCCCCCAATCGCACCCTCCTCTCCGCCCGCTACCAACCCTTTCAACACCCCCATCCCCCCATCCCATCCCTTCCTCTCGACACCGCACTTCGTCCTGCCCTACGACTTCGATTCGATTTTTACCAACCGACAAACCAGTCTCTGAACATTTGCTCTTTCTCGTCGAGCACACCAGAGTTGTCACGATTGCTTCGCTTCGGAACCGACTTCTTGGCTCGACAAAATAAGAAGGAGCCTGACACCCTCGATCGGCTGGCTGTTCAAGTCTGGAATTCTTGGGCTTGGACTGGGACCTGGACATCGCCGAGCCGGGACGCAACGAACTAGTACCACCCGGACTTGAGGCACTGAAAAAGGAGGAAAAGACACCCAAGGACAGGAGAGAAGGGCAGCTGCACTCATTCGGTTGACTGTGGCAACCAATCGACAACGACATTGACATCGGCGACTCGTGTATACGACTTCGACCGAAGCTGACGACGACTGTGGTTATCCCCGACGGCCACTTCGAGTACCCTCCACTCGCTGCACCTACACAACATCACCGCTCTGTTCGACACGACGACTTACCTTCTCGACGACTCTTCGGAGAGCTCTGTCCAAGACATATCTCCACGTTAATAGGTACTGGGCGCTATCGACGCAAGCTCTTTCATCGCAAAACACGATTCCAAAATGGCTGGCCGCGGATACCCTCCAGCCGGCCCACCCCAAGAGGGCGATGACTACGGCGAAGAGTGGGCTCGCGACTTGAGAGTCAAGTTCGAGTCTCTCCTCCGCGACAAGCGAATGAACGAACTGCGATCATCCTCACGACACGGCACTCCTCAACCTGGGGAACGGACAAGCAACGCCAACCTTCAACCTCACGGACTCGCATCTCCCAGCTCCCGCCCAGGCACCTCCCACGGTAGCTCGACACCCGCACCACCAACACCTCCATCATACTCTTCCATTCGTCATCTCCCCATCATTCCCACCCCGCCTGCCGCCGCCGATCGAGAGTCCCAGAAATTCCGCAATCTCCTCATCAGTCTTTCCTTGACCCCCACCAAGTACGAGAACCCCGGGCTGTTGGACGAGGCACTGCAGTGCATACCTCTCGATCGTATCTATGGCGAAGCCGAGGAGGAATGTCAGGTGATGCAGGCCGAGGCAGAGAGCATGGGTGACGGGCGCAAAGCCACTTGGGGCTACCAAGATTGTGTCATCCGCGCATTGCTGAGGTAAGTTGATGTCTTGCGACCGTCATCGGCCAGTTTTAACACCACGCAGATGGTTCAAGCGATCCTTTTTCACTTGGGTCAACAATCCTCCCTGCCCTGTGTGCCTGTCGCCTACCATCGCGCAAGGCATGACTGCCCCGACACCCGACGAGAGTGCTTGCGGCGCACTACGAGTTGAACTCTACCGCTGCTCCTCCGGCGACTGCGGTGCCTACGAACGTTTCCCCAGGTACGGCGATGTGTGGCGGCTACTGCATACCCGACGAGGACGTGTTGGCGAGTGGGCCAACTGCTTCAGCATGCTCTGCCGCGCTGTTGGTGGCAGGGTTCGCTGGGTGTGGAACGCCGAGGATCACGTCTGGACCGAGGTCTATTCGGAGCACCAGAAGCGTTGGGTTCACGTAGACGCTTGCGAGGAGGCATGGGACAACCCGAGACTCTACACCGAGGGCTGGGGTAAGAAGATGTCCTACTGCATAGCATTCTCTATCGATGGCGCCAACGATGTCACGAGGCGCTATGTTCGCAAGAGTGAGCACGCTTGCGAAAGGAACCGCTGCCCCGAGGAGGTTTTGCTCTACATCCTCCAAGAGGTTAGGAACCTCCGCCGCGCCAATATGGGCAAGGACGAACGATTCAGGCTCGAGAAGGAGGACAGCAGGGAAGACCGCGAGCTCCGCGGACACGTCATAAGGTCCATCGCCCAGGCCGTCACCGATCTCGTCCCCCGTATGCCGAGTCCGTCCGCAAGCACACCGGTCGTCAACCAAGCTCCGCCCCCCAGGCGCGATGATACCAAGCTACCTGCTGAGCAACCTGGCCGCCAGACGGGATCCTCCGAGTACCTGGCCGCCCAGGCCAATGCCAGGAATCGTCAGTACCAGCCTCACGACCCTAGTCACCGCCGCGACCTGCCTTGAAGCGCGAGTGTGATAACTGCCACCTTAACAACCGCAGCGGCTCGTCCGCACCTGCCGCCGACCTGAGCCACTTCTTCTGCGACCTGGCAACATCCGCTACTTTTTTCAAGATACCCAGCGGATGCCGGTTTTCAGCCTCTGGGCTTCATGGTCGTCGTCGTCCACTGCCTAGTCCACGGCCAACCAAGTGGACGGCCTTTTTGCACACCCGTGTGCAGTGTCAACCAAACAAGACAATGATAATATTTTCCATGTCTAATCAACCTATACTCGATACAACGAACATTGAACGCATCATAGACCGGCGCCCTACCTACATACTATCCGACCATGCCTCCTGGCAAACATGTACTGTTGTCTTCACCCCATGATACCCTCTGGGTCATTCGGGTCCGGAGTTACGGACTGTATCTATCAAAAGCCAATTCTCATCTTTCCTTTGTTCAAAAGTCCACTTTGGTACTCGCCGGAAAGCCGGCGACGGCGCACTTTGGAAGGGCAGGAAGTGCCCCGTCGATCGTATACATAACCACACGTGCTCCACGGAGCCGGAGTGGAAGAGAAAGAGCCGACAATCGAGCTTGGAGCCGGAAGAAGATTCTAGGCCAGACCGAGGTGTTGTGCTCCTCTGGAGAGGGCGTTGGGAGCTACACGTGCTGGGTCGTCTCGCATCTTCGAGCTTCTTGCATGAGCGATGATGTGCACCAGACGGACATGTATCTGGCCGACGAGTAGTTTTACAGATTTTCTTTCTCCTTCCGCGGCTCTCATGAGAGAAAGGAGCCACGTTGATGGGCTGCCACTGAAGTACGGAAAGAAATCAATGAACGAATTTTAAATGCCAAAATGTATCCGTCTCCGTCGCCATGAATCCTTGCGGTGGTAATACGGTCAATATGTCGGTGAGCCATGCATCCTCGCCTCTCATCTCCGCCCTCGATGGCTGCCTGTTACTCAGCTGTACGGACACTCACGGCTCTCTTCCGCGCCAGCTTGCAAACATCAAGAGCCAAGACGGCAGCGAGAAGCGAGGGGTCCCAGCTAATTCGTCCAATGTTGGAACACATGGCATGGGTTCGAGGCCCGCCGCCCGTACCGTTTCCTACGTCTTGGCTCCCCGCTCGCAGACGGCTTCTTTGTAGATGCTTGAATCGTCGTGGGCTCGCTTGTATGTTTTCTAGGAGTTTAGGCGGGAAAGAGGTGGTGGGAGGTGAAGGCGGCCTTGGCCGGGTGGGTTATGATTCTTTGGCCGTGACGCAGCTGCATTTATTATGGGATGTGTGTACTGTTCCATTTTTACTGGAAGTTGGGCGAGGTGAGGAGCAGCTGGCTTGTCTACTGTGCTGGTACGTAATGTGTAGGGGCAGTATGCGTATTCTGGTGAGTGAGAGGAAGCGGGTTGGGTGAAGAGTGAGGTCAGCGTTGGCGAGTGAGATGAGGAAGGTGAGTGAGTGAGTGAGTGAGTGTGAACAGGATCAAGATTGATGGAAAATCGGCCAGTTTTGGCGGCTTGGCATTCCGGCAGTGCAAGCTGCACGACGGCGGGGGAGGCATGAAGTCTGGTGCCAAGTTGAAAAGCCATCGAATCTTTGTGTTGATGGCTCGGAAGTGCTTACTGCCGTCGTATCTGCGAAATACTTGTAGAGCATCTATTCATCAGGGACGGCTTGGTATGCTGGATGCGATGGGAGCGGTTCAACGATCCCCTGGGCAGAATAGATGAAGGATGTTTCTTTCGGAAACCAGACGCCGGAGGATATTATCACGTGGGCTGTTTGGAAGAGCAGTATCCCGTAGCGAGGAGAATGAGAAAGATTGGAGTCGTTTCGGACTCATGAACTTGTCCGATTTCGACCCACGGTAGAGAGAAGGGCGTATCGTCCATCCATATGCCAAGTAGCAAGCAGTACGTATCGTCACCGAATTCGAATGGCACCGAATTCGAATGGCACAAACGGCAAGGCATGGCCAAAAGCGCGTACACGTGTAAGCATCACACAAAAACGTGTTCTGCTGGGTCGGAATGTGGGGTGTGGAGCATCTCTTCCCGCCGCCGAGGACCTAACCAATGACCGGGAGTGAAATTTTGTTCCCATTCACAGATCTCCCCTGGCAAGCGGTTGACAGAAAAGGTGATACACTCAGTGTCAGCGTCCACATACGTTGGTTGTGGTATCATGTATCGCTTCCTTTTTTATCAACCGCTTGCCTGGCCTACCGGGTAGACTCAATTGAAGGTCTCGCGTGTCCTTGCACTCGTGGCGTCGCTACTTCCTCAATGAGGGCAGTGGTTACGGCGAATCTGGTCAGCAGGCGACGACGTAAGACGACGGAAATGAAGGAGGGGGGAATGGCGGCATGTGGGCTTGGCGGTAATTAGTTTCCCTCTGGCTGGTAACGTAGGCAGACGTTGGAGGATGGGGGCCATCCGAAGTTGGCAGTCGATAGCGTGCGTCGTGAGGTGATATTCTGAGGCTCGTATTGAGGCTGGTGGGAAATGAAGGCGTGGCGTAGTCGTGGTAATGAAGTGACTGTCGGTCGTTCCTGATGCAAGGGTTAGGGTTGGACATGATCATACGCAGCACACGATTGATTTTCCGGGTGTAAAACAACAAAAGCCAGCGTCTGTCAGATAAATATGTTGGCGTGTCATGTGCTAGCCCATTCACTACTTCATGATCAGGTATCTTGAGACAGATCAGATACGACGTTTCTTACAAGTGGTTACTGTCGAGATATGCAGGCTTTTGCTCTCCATTACATGGCATGTATGGCCAGTCTAAGGTTGAACTAGTCCGCTCACGTATATACCTATATAACTTATCTCATTATTTGCATGCATGATGCAGTAACTTTCTCGAGGTAAAGCCCATGTGGGTGTCTGTACGAATATGTAGCTTTAACGTACCTCCAGGTTATTGCTGTGGTATTGGGGGAAGGTGAGGAGGTACTTGAGGTCGTTGGGTTCGAGTCCTAACGGTGCCATAGGCTTGGCCGGCGGTGATCGCCTTCTTTTTCTATTGCGAGCAATATGCCCACAACCTAGTTCGAATCGCGATCATGGATACACGCATGGTCGTTGTCGTACGAAAGATTTGTCTGCCAGCGTAAGTTTGAAGTTACATACCATTTAATTAGGGTTAATCATTAGTGGCGTGTTCACCACAATAACGGCAACGATCTCGATGACATGTGTAAACTTTTCCTCGCGATGACGTCTGGCATTCTTTTTGAGGCATTCGGTCTCCAATAGTCGAGGTATATGAATTCGCCAGGTTTCTATTGTTACTACTTTTGGAATTTCGACAAGACACCCTCATTACTCCAACCGACGTGTATGGTCCGTCTGTTGGGTTTACCCCAAATGGACTGTGCCTCGCCCTTGCTCCTCATCTCGCCATCCGTCCCATATTCGAAGCGGCCGCACAAAAGCTTTTATGCGGTCGCGGCAGAGGTGAAGGGGCACTCCGGGAGTTCGATCGTACTCGAAAACCAATCGTACCCTGAGGGGGTGAGAAATTGAGTCGTTTATGAACAATATTTTGACCTTGCTGTGTGCCCAAAGGAAATCGAATCACACGCAATGAGGCAGAAATTCGAGGCCCCGGTGTTTGACCGAACAGCACCCATCGCGATGCCGTCAATTCTCCAGGGACTTGACAAAGTCTCCCGTAAAGTCTCCCACGGCCGTCATTGATATGCTGGGCTGCTTACCTTTGGTTGGAAATGCGGCGAATTCGACAATGTCCGACACGATGGAGGATTAAATCTTTAAGCAGCGTTAGAGCACGAATGTCCGTGGTCCCTTCTCTATATAGCACAATATCGTGGGAAAGGTGGCATTGTCGTCGGGAGTTCACGCAGTCCGCCGGGCCGAAGCAATCTCCACCTCGCGGAATTAGGCCAGCGGCTTCGGGGAGATAGGTATCGGCTGAAGACGTGAACCAATCAGCCCCAAGGCGACGGTCATCATAAATTCATAATAGGACCTTTGCGGGAAAAGGCTCCATTCAAATGCCAGAATTCCCATCTGCCGTGTGACGTTAATCAAAAGCTGGGACGATCTGCACATGGCACGAGGCAGCATTGGCCAAGCACCTCGGGGTGCAAGATCCTCACTCGAGAAACTCGAAAATCGGGGGACAACGGCAAAGTTGGGCCTCATGCCTTGACCGGTCGCTACCCGCCCATACCCCAGAATGAGACCATTTACATGTCGCATATGGGAACCTCTCCGGGGATAAGCTCGCTCCGAGGACTTGTTCCAAGGGCTGCGATATATACGAGTTTTGCGGGGAGCGCGCGTCTCGAGAGCGGGGGGACAGGGCGTTTGATGTTTGTTCGGCTTAACAGAAGAATATAAAGGCCAGAAGGACAGGGTCCACGACAAGATCAATAACGGAAAGGCGAATACTTTAAATATCGACCCCATCCCAGCCCACCAAACCTTGGATGGCGAAATCGAACAGCAGCATTGGCCGAGATAAAAACACAGCGCCGACAAACGAACCGACGACTTGGCTGCCCTCATCCCCAGCGCCAGACACTCATCGTGTTCGTATCTGGTGATTGCTGCATTAAATTCCGTGTTCGGACGCAAACCAAGCACCACCGCAAGCCCGCGCGATCACCGCCAACGCAGAGCCAACGCAGAGCCAACGCAGACACACGCTCTGGCGTCCGTCCGTCATGGCCGGCCACTTCCGTGCCTCGCTTGCGGCCCCACCTCCGGAGGCGTTCCCGGACCGGCCCCAGTTTTCGGGCTTCATGAAGCCGTGCGGCTTCGAAGGCGAGGTCCGAGATCTGGAGGTCGTTGGCACGTTGCCGCCCGAACTCGACGGCACGTTCTACCGCATCATGCCGGATCCGCATTTTCCGCCATTAATCGACAATGACCCTGTACGTGTCTGATTTCTGACTCTGAATCGCGTCTGGTGGGAGACTCATTCATGCTGGTCAGTGGTTCAACGGCGACGGCAACGTATCGGCTTTCCGCTTCCACAATGGCCACGTCAACTTCCAGCAGAAATACGTGCGAACTGAAAAGTTTACAAGGGAGCGCGAAGCCAACCGCGCACTCACAGGTACATGAGCCCTTGCACACACATAGACCTTGTCCCTATCTCTCATCATCAGACACCCATCTCACCTCACCTCACAACTCACTCCTCTCCTCTCCCAGGAAAGTACCGCAACAGGTACACCGACGCGGTCGAGTTCAAGGTCCGCACCACGGCCAACACCAACGTCTACTACTTCAACAAGTCCCTCCTCGCCATCAAGGAGGACGCCCCGCCCTACCTCATGGACCCCGTCACCCTCGAGACCAAGGGCTTGTGCACCTTCAACGGCCAGCTGCCGAGCCTGACCTTCACCGCCCACCCGAAACTCGACCCGTCCACGGGCGAGCTCGTGTGCTTCGGCTACGAGGCTAAGGGCGACGGCACGCCCGACGTGTGCTACTTTAGCATCGACGCTGATGGAACCTTCAACCAGACCGTGTGGCTGGTGGCGCCTGTTGTCGGCATGATTCACGACTTTGCCGTGACGGAGAACTGGGTGAGTTGGGCCCGTGGTCTCTTGAAAGAGTCTAGCTGACGACGTCTGCAGGTGTTGTTCCCCATGATTCCGCAAGTATGCGACATTGACAGGCTCAAAGCTGGCGGCGAGCACTGGCAATGGGACCCCAACGTTCCCATATACATCGGCGTACTACCACGCCGAGGCGCAACAGGAGACGACGTCAAGGTATATACCATCCATCCTCGCATCAAACCCCCGTGAAGCAGGCAAACAGCAAATTCAACTAACACCCCGGCAGTGGTTCAGCGCACCCAACGCGTTCCCGGGACACAGCACAAACGCCTACGAAACACCCTCGGGCACCATCGTCTTCGACCTCCCGCTCACCGACAAGAACGTCTTCTTCTGGTGGCCCGACGCCGACGGCAACGCCCCGGACCCGCGCACCATCCGCGCCGACTACGTGCGCTTCGAGTTCGACCCGTCCTCCTCCTCCTCCTCCTCTCTCGACCTGCCGCCGCCCACGGTCATCCTCAAGCGCGACATGGAGTTCCCGCGCATCGACGACCGGTTCGCCATGAAACCCCACCGGCACAGCTGGTTCGACATGATGGACGCGGCGCTCGGCACGGATTTCGAGGCCATCATGCCGGTGCTCGGCGGCGGACACCCCCTGTACAACGCGCTGGGCCATCTGGACCACGTCACGGGGGAGCTGGAGGTGTACTTCCCCGGGCCCACGCACATGGTCCAGGAACCGGTGTTCGTGCCGCGCGGGGAGGACGCCGAGGAGGGGGACGGGTTCCTGGTGGTGCTGGTGAACAACTACAAGTCCATGTCGAGCGAGCTTCACGTTCTGGACACGAGGAGGTTCACCGAGGCGGCGGCGATAGTCAAGGTGCCGATGAGGTTGAGGGCGGGCTTGCACGGGAACTGGGTTTATGCGAAGGAGTTGCAGTGACGCATGCCTAGTTGGCTAAGGTAAATTCAACCCGTATCAACACCATCATGAACCAAAGTCCACTTGTCAGACCTCCCCACGCATGCAATAAGCCTAGATTCTGCTTCACACAGCGACGACGTGAGTCTTGGTTGCTTTTCAGACGTTCACGGTGGAACCGATGGGACCGAAGCGGATGTTGGACCACGTCACCGAACTGTCACCGTCAGCCATCTCTAAAGCTTCCTCACGAGAACCGAACCAACTCACGCGTTTTCCTTGGAAGGGTCTACCCAGGGAAGAGTCGCAGACCCCGAGTCGTCTGGGCATGGTCCTCGCGCAGCACCAGGGCTCCACGAGTCTCGCGGGTAATAGCTGTCGAGCCACAGGTTGTTCGCATAGAACTGGTACAGTCTCACAGTCAGAAGAAGAAAACAGAAACCCCAAACGCTCAAGGTTCCCCAATGGCGTCACAATATCAAACTCACGTCGTCTTGGATCGACAGCGCCATCACCAACGGCCGGCGAAGCACGTCGTTGTGACGCGCCCAGCCGCCGTGCTGGTTGAACTTGTCCAGCTCGTCAAAGTTGCGCGGCAGCACGTCGCAAAAGTCCTCGTCCAGGCCGGCCGTGTCGGGGAAGTCGGGCTTCGTCGGGGCGGGCGCTTCGATCTTGACGCCGTCCTGGATGAAGAACTTGGTGACCCTGTCCTCGGCGAAACGCGTGACGACGCTGCCGCCTGTCAGTAACCATCACGTCCAAGTCTTTCAAGATTTGTCGTTGCTCACGTGAACTTCTTCTTCGTGTCGACAGTCTTCCCCTGGCCGTAGAAGCCCGTGGCCCCGAGCCGGTACGGGTTGTATTCGCAACCCTCGCGCGCGCACTTTGAGATGCGGATCTGGTCGCACTCGTCCCACGTGCAGCCGTGCAGTCCGTTCTGGTTACACGGTCTCGACTGCGTCTGGAAAGACTGGGAGTTGGAGTTCCTGACATGAACCGCTGTCAGCCATCGTGAAAGCATCAGCAGCCAGAGCAAGGCCGTCTCACCACACGTCAAACGTGGAACAACACGCTCCGAGCTTCCCCTGGCCGCCGCTTTCATGGGGCTGCCATCCGTCAAAGTTGGCCTTTTACCGTGTTAGCAACCCCATACTCACGTCTACTACACACACATCCCTTCTAGCCACTCACCCGTCCCTGGACGAACAGGTTCGACCTCGTACACTCGGCATTGCAATACCCAGTCCCGTACCTCGCCCCAGCCTCGTTCCCAGGATTCTTCGCCACGCCGCCGTCCGCGTCCATATCCAAAAAGTGAATCGCGCCGTTCAACCCGCACGGCACGCGCGACAGGTCCACGTCGAACGCCAGCTCGTTCCCCAGCAGCGTGAAGGTCTGATACTCGACCCGCGCCTGGTCCAGCAGAAACAGGCGCGAGTTGACGGTCCGGCCAAACTGGTGCGTCGTCGTGTGCCGCTGCGAGAGACTCACCCCCTGCGTCGTGACGCCGAGCGTGTTCCTGTAGTCCTCGCCCTCGAGCACGCACTGCTCGCTGCACGCGTCGGCGGAGCCGCACGTCCACCGGTTGTTGGCGAAGCACGACGCCGCGCTGTTGGCGAGGTGCGTGAAGCGGAAGGCGGCGTCGATCGTCACGGCGCCGTTGACGGGGTTGCAGGACCCGGGGGATGTGCACCGGGACCAGGAGAGGCGGGGGTGTACCTCGGGGACGAGGTGGCCGATTTTCTGCGCCGTGGCGAGGGCGCCGAGGAAGAGGGCGAGGAGGAGGAGGATGCGCATGTTGTTTGTTCTGGTGTTGAGCTTGAGGGTCTATCGACTTGCTGAAACTGATGGGATGTGGGATATGCGATGGTTGAGGTCTTATGTAGGGCGAGAGGCAACCTCCTGTGCTGTGAAGAGTTCAACGTGTAGTTCAGGTCGACGTCTGTATCACGCTTCCTCCTGGCGGCCGCTAGATTTCTTCCATCCTCGATGAGAGAAGCAAATCAAAGTACACTCACTCCGTTGTCGGGCAAAAGAATATTGATCATGTGCATGGATGGGACTGTAGCCAAGACTCAGCCTCTACGGAGCATCGACCTCCGCAAGGATCCTCATTATGCTATTTTGCTCTGGAATTTCTCGCTAGAGTTGAAGTGGCTGCTGACGCGGTCGTTCAGTCAGTCAGAGTCGTGACTAACTAGCGATCCTTCTGCACATCAAGACGAATCGAGAAACGACAGTGCTCATGTTTGCACGAGAACCTCTACAGACTTGCAGCTGTCAGACACCATCTTTTTGCACAACGTACGATGTGACCATCTATACTTGGAATTCTGTGGTCTATTCCATCGTCTTGAGTTAGAAGCATCATGTGAGAGGACGCTATTAGATGAGAATGAAGCCGCTCGAGGGCTGCGGTCACAAGGGGAATTCGACGCGTGACCTCAGGGGCTGCTTTCATACCATCAACGGCCTTTTTTCAGATGTACTCCCATCTGACAGCTCAACTCTTAGCAACGGAAGGATTATATGACCTATTTACGTTCTGAGCACTCCAAAGGCATGTTTGTCTGGAATACGACTCGGGTGATCTCGTAGGAGAATGATGACAAGATACTTGTCAGGCTTGAATAATATCTTGAGTTGCTCGACTGGCATTGCTTGCCCCAACTTCAATACCCCCCTCAGCAACTTTCATTGAAAGTCTTGGCTTAAGCGATTCGATTTGGTAACAACACGTCCAAGGTCTCTGATGCGTTGGATGCTCTTTTGGAATGAGACTGTCACTAACGTCATCTTGGAATAAGACTCCTATTAACATCATCCCCTCACCCATACCAGTCAGCTTACCTGTACCTCTCCATCGGATTGTTTTGATTTTGATCAAAGACTTACTTCTCATAATGTCCTGTGGAGCCCTTGGATTATTCCTCTTTTTCTTTTATGCAATCCTTTTGGCAAGCATCGACGACATGTGCCTGGCTCATTCAATGATAACTACATTCTAGGTAATTTTTATTCTTCGACTTTGCAGTAGTACGCAACCTCGTAATAGCAGACCAAGCCCGTCTTCTGGGCTTGGCATCTTCAAACACTGGCCAACGAAACATAGGTAGCTGAGAGGCCATGATGAAAGTCGCCCATGACTCGGAATCTTCCTCAACTGCCACTCCGCATATCAGTATACCAGCCTGACCAAGTCAGAACACAAAAGCAAGGGATCCGGGGTTTTCCAATATGACATGGGCGTGCCGTACCGATACACAAGACTTAGATGCAATTCATTTACCTCCATTTTCGCTCCTCTTTCTGCATGTTTCTTCAAACTCCGTTCAACACCGACTTTGACGTCGAATATGGCTTAGAATGCTGATGGTCGTTTCATATGGGATCCAAGTAACCACAAGTACATCTCTCCGTGACCTCAGACGGGCTGGTGCGACGGAAAACCGGATGAGCCTCCTTTGAGCTTCCCTGGCATTGGTCGCCCTTTACTGTCAAACGGATTGGTTCACCATTTCCAATCTATTTCCGTTTTTAGTGACGCGGTTGACGAACTTGTCACGCCACATCTGGATCATTGCTAATCTCGATCCCCCCGAATAGCTTTCACGAAAAGATCAAACATGCGTGGCCAACATGTCTCAGACAGCTTCCGTAGATTGCATAAGTCAAGGTGAGACAACATCATGGCTCAATGGCCTCTCTCTCTCTTCAAAATCTAAGCTGCTAGCTCGGGGTATTCGAACATCATTATGAGCGCAGCATTCCCACTCCCAATTTCCGAGCTCACCAAACATCACAAGCAGTATATGAGATGACTCCTTCCCTGAAGGATTATCCCGGCCCAAGAAGGCCCTGCTCGGTGAACTGATATACACCATCCCAAAACTCCTTTCACGTCTTCTCATGGGTATATGCCAATGCATACATCAAGGCGGACAAACGTTCATATGTCGCGCGTGCGGTATGCCCTGCCTTGCCTCCTCTTATGCAGTCTCGGTGTATCTTCTCTAGTAACAAATTCGACAATACTTTTGGTACGGAGTAAGAGACGGTTGATACCCTCCGTCATCACGGAGGGAAGTGCTAAAGGAATTCTGATACGAGGACGACAAGCCCCATAGGCATACCCTGTCCGTTCATTTGCGTGAATTGCATTGAACATCACTCGTCGATGAGTCGTCAAATGTATCGAGATCCGCGTGCCTACGATAATGGCTGTATCCGCGACGGCGATGCCAACGCCACCGTCAGCCGCATCTCATCATCCCGTAGCACCATCGGTGCTTCGCCGATGATCTCGGCGACTACTTTCGCGGTCTCTCACAACTATCAACCCCCTTCGGGAGCCTTCGGTGTGCGGGTGCGTTTGCCGCACAGTCGTCGTCATCATCGTCGTCGCCGCGTCTGAGCCCCCCACGCTCGGAACAAGTCCGACCGTCCCCGTCGCAACATGCCAAGGGTCCGCTCCAAAATCAATAGTTCGGAGAATCGTGATCGGAGCGTCGGCTTCTCGGTATCAGCAGAACTTCGACCCGTCGTCCTGCCACGCTGAGCCGATCTTCGCAACCGAGGCGGGGAGGCTCGGATCCTGCTCGCAGTTCGTCCCGTCCCATATCCGCGTGCTGAAGCCGCCCGCCCACGGCGCCTGGATGTCGGGCAGCGCGAGGCTCTTCTGGAAGCCGTGTATGGACGCGTCGTCGTCGATGACGACCTCGCAGTTGAACGTCTCCTCCGCCGTGGCTGGCTGGCTGTTGCTCTGGGGCTTGGCGGTTCCCTCCGCCGGCTGGTTGACCGTCTCGATTTCCACCACGACCTCGCGCGTTCTGTAGATTGCCATCCTGGGCTGTCCGTCGCTTTCGGTTGCGGCGCAGATGGACTCCCGCCGGCTGTCTGGCCCCGGCGTGATCGCTGCT
Source organism: Colletotrichum lindemuthianum (assembly GCA_001693025.2). Taxonomy (NCBI): domain Eukaryota; kingdom Fungi; phylum Ascomycota; class Sordariomycetes; order Glomerellales; family Glomerellaceae; genus Colletotrichum; species Colletotrichum lindemuthianum. The sequence continues at coordinate 107,903 of MASP02000106.1, read as the reverse complement.
ACGTTGACACCTCGTACTGGATTCGAGACGTTGCTGAGTTGGATGGGATTCGCGGGCTGGCCGAAGCCGCCTTCAACACCTCCGACAGGACGACCGCGGGAGTATTCGGGAAGCTGGACGCTGTACTCCGAAGGGTGGTACGAGTGGCGGTCTGGGTTGGAGTCTCTCGCCGATAACATGCCCATGTCGCGCTTGCGGGCTACCTTGCCAATGAGCTCGGCCATGGACATTTCGATCTTGAGCTTTACCATGTAGGCAAGCGGGTGGAACTGCATATACCTACAACTAGTTAGCTACCGCAAGGAAGTGAAGTGGTCGAGCTCCGACTTACACGAATGTGTTGTTGAGACTCATCATGGCAATGATTAGGACGTCCATGCTCAACGAGAAGGCGATGATGAACATGTTGAACCGTACCAGGCGTTTATACTTTGTCAAGCCGTGCATGACCAGGTTCTTTTGAACGATGCGGACAAAGTAGACGTTGAGCGCGCCATCGACGATGAGGTAGATGACCTTTTCGCAGCGATCCCACCACTCATTGACCTCGATGTAGTGCCCCGATATCTGCAGGCGGGCAGGGATCCAAATGTTGTAGACTGAGATGTTGATGGCGGTTATTAGAACAGCAACTCCGACCTTGAGTCGCCAAGCGACTTTGCGGTTGGTGAGGAGAATTGCGCAGCGATTGATGATGATTTGAAGCAGGAATTGGACCTTTTGTGGTATCAGTAAACGGTCATATAATCAATCCGGTCCACAGCAAAGAATACCTGGAGCGCCCACGTCGTCACTGTCAATGTTTGTTAGCGCGTGTTGACGTGGAGGAGAGCATGAGGAATCTTACAGATGGTAAAGTAAAATGCAAAGCTTGAAGCGGAACAAAGTCAGTCTTGGCCCTCCAAAATCGATACGGACAGAGGCTTACCTTGGCGGTATAACGCCCCTCAAGTGAAGCCAGCAAATAGTGGCAAAGATGGCGCAGACGAGAATCTCCAGCCAGATCATCCAGATGTACGGGTTCCGCCAGATACGGTCGCGCTGGCGCCTGTACATGGCGGCGGTCTGCTTCATGGCCGTCCACGTCGTGAGCCAGCCGAAGCCGAGGGTGAAGCCCCAGGCCAGCGAGGCGATGACCATGTCGTCTTGCGTGACATCTCCGAGCTTGAAGTGCGGTGACAGGAGGTTGGTCATGATGGAACCTCCCGGGACATGATAGCAGCTGGAGCGGAAACGTCCAACCAGTTATCCCCGAAAATTCTTCCATTCCAAGTCAGCCCAAGTATACAGACTGTCTTGAAGTTGTGACGAACAGTGAGGAAAACAGAAGGGGGACCAGATGGCATTTCACTTACAATGAGCATGGTCGAAAAAGGGTGTGGTTCACGACGTCATGCGCAAATCGTTCAGGTTCGAAAGAGCCTCGGGTGGCTCGATCAGGCTATGAAGGGAAAAAGGGACTCTTGGGGCTCGGTCTCTTTCAGTAACACATGGTAGATTTGGAAGCTAAGAGGACAGAGAGCGGACGAGCACACTCGAAAAGGGGCGAATAGGGTGAAGTAGATGGAGAGCCAAACAGCGGACCAAGACTCAAAGAAGAACTCGTGAGGCAGACCTGCTTCCACTAGCTCAGCTTTAGCGTTGCGGTTGGACCTGCTCGTTGTCGCGTTTCAGCAGCGAGTCATGGCTCACAGTCCACCATCACACACACACACACACACACATCACGCTCTCTCTCTCTCTGTGTGTGTGTGTGGTGTCTCACACACACGAAGACAACGGTGCGGGATGGCGTTGCCTCGTACCCAGCCCCGGTCGAGACGCTAGTCTAGAACTGCTGTCGAGAAGAAATTTCAGCCTTCTACCGCAGGTCCATGCAGACTGGAAGAAAACGCCGGCTTCATCCTTCTGCAGCGATGCCATGTTGGGACAGGCGCTGGACACACGGTCGAAACCCATCTAGCGCCGGCTAGTCCGACAGGAGAAGAGAAGGAGAAGACGAAGAAGAAGAAGCTTTGGCCGTTGGGCCTAACTGCGCCATACCATCACACTAGGAACAGGTGCGTTAGCCGAAAACGCGAAGCATGTGAGCGAACAAGACATGAACGGCTCCAGGGGCCTCCCTTTGAGAGGTGATGGTCCCTGCTGGGCACAACGTGGGTGAACAGAACTCTGCCGATGCTTCCGCTGGCAAGCCAAGCAACATTAAATGATGTGATGGGAGAAAATCCCACAGGACAAGATGCGCGTGGGGAAGCGGTGAGTGGACCGCGGCCGCGCCGCGGGAGGGAGGGGGAGGGGGAGATGGACCAGGATGACAGACGAGACAGCAGAGAGACAGGTCGAGAATGAGACTTGGGTATGAGGCAGCGGTCGGCCGAGTCCATGCCCGATTAAACTTCTCGGCTGTGGTCAGGATGGAAAAGTGCTCCGAGGAGATAATTATGAGCATAATCTCTTGGCATCTACCTAATCTGAGCCAGAAGCAGAAGCGTACGCTCGCTCAGGTAATAACCCGGGCTGCCGTAAGTCCGATGATTGATGATCGAAGTGCCAGATTCGGCATACGAGGCACGAACTTGCAAGAATGAGGCAGTGTCCGTGACGAATCGGACTCGCGATATGCGCAGTTCCCAGTCTCGTCTCTCCAGCCTCGCCCAAGCTGGCCCATCCCGGCACAAACTCCATGGAGCCGCGGCCTGCAAACTCTCGGGAGCACGTGGCGCCTGCGGCCTCGAAAATGTGAAGTCGCTGCTGCATATTGCTTTACCCTGCTCAACTTCGCTTTCATCGGCCGTAGATGGGGAGCAAGACATCGCATACAAGTCGGGAATACAGCCAGCCAAAAACTTGGCCAAACTCTGCGCGAAACCTTGGCGATATTGACCTCCAGATCGCATCTTATCCATGAGTTGAAGCTTTGCGAGCCTCGAAAAAAAAACACAGAGGGCAACAAAGAAGATGTCGTCTTGCAGCGATGGAGCAACGATGCTCGCGTCGGTTGGGCCGTCTTGCCATCTGCCTCACTCCCAATCCGATGGATCCCAGGCTGCCTGTGCAACGTTGCTGCCCAGATCAGGACTCGCCGTCATGCACAGGTTGTACACACGCGTTTTCCGTGTAGCAGCAATCCAGGTCCTTCATCTGTGCGCCTCGATGTGGGCTGATGAGCTGCCCGAGCGAATCTCCAAGGTGCGAGAGACTACTGCCGCATCGCGACAAGTCGATCAGACGTCGGGGCCGTGCATAGGCTATATCTGGGTATTTTTACTCTTTTTCTGCCATTTCAGAATCGTTTGGGGATCTTTTGCCAAGCGCTTGGGCGGCTGCTGTACTCTTGAATACTAGTAATCAGGCCAGTCATGCCTCGGCACATTATCCGAGTTGTAACGTGACTGCTTGTAGATGCCGGCAGCCGGGTGTTGATTCTTTCTGGAACTATTCCATCATCGTAGTAACAGGCACGATGAACTCCATGCATGACTGGTAGACGGCGCCCGGGTGTAAGTCGGCATCCAACGTGCCGTCGACGCAGGCCCGAACACTAGCATGAGATTATTCTCAGCAGCACTCGACCGATATCCCCAAGGGCCTTCGTGTAGGTCGCAACTGTCTTCCCAGATCAACATGCTGCGACCGAAGTGTTCCAGAGTTGAGTCGGACATGCAGACGGCGTCTTTGATCGAGACGGAAATTGAGTGCCGGGCGAGTGGCTCGGAACCGAGGACCCTTGAAGACCTAGAAAGGCTATACACTTACATTTGCCTTCGCTGGCAGGCAAGCAAACCTTCTGCCCCCTTGAACACGGGCGGCCCGCAACTCTCGTCAAAGACTTGGGTACTTTCATCTCGCGGTACGTCGTGATTACGCACGCACTGCTTTTTCGCCTTGCTGGGGCCGACAGGTACATCACGGGGAGGAGGAGGAGGTACTTAAGGTTGTCGGGTTCGAGTCCTAACGGTGCCATAGGTAATAGCCGGCGGTGGCCTTCTTTTGCTCCGACAACAGATCTGGATCTGTCGACAAGCCCTCGACCCGGCGGGTGGCGTTGATGGTGGCGGCGATGCCGTCCGGCTGCAGATGCTTAACAGAGCGAGCAGAAACTCTGAGGCCTTGGTTAGGTTCGAACCAATAGCCGGCCCCTCCACGGCCCGTCGATACGTCCAAGATACCCTCTTCCGATCAACCTTCGCGTTGGAGAAGATGCACATCGCTCCAGTGACACTGGAGGCAGAAGGTACTTAAGGTTGTTGGGTTCGAGTCCTAACGGCGCCATAGGTAATAGCCGGCAGTGGCCTTCTTTTTCTGCTCCAACCAACTCAAAAGCCTCCTCCCCCCCTTTGGCGGAAAACCCTAGTGGAGAGTGGGCGTTCGAGCACTGACAGAGCGTGGCTTCTTTCGACATGTAGGCTGTCAACTATTAGTCTGTTTTGCAAACCTCGCAAACTCTCCGAGCCGCGGTAAACTTCGGCTGGCATCTCGGAGCATACGCTCCAGATGTTTTGCCGACTGCCTGTTGCCTAATGATCCAGATTACGCCGGACTCGCCAGGACGACATGGGCCGAGCGGCCGAGGTCAGACGGACGGACCGACAAGAGGCCCTCCGCGCCCGTAACTGGTCTCAGTTGAGGCCCTACGAGCCAATGAGAAGCATTTCGGAAGCGTCTATGCGAGTTTTAGAAGGGATCCTTCAAGAGCAAAAATCCTTTAGAGGATGGAGTATGAGTAGCAACGAACAGGCCGCTTGCCGACTGTCGGGCCGCGTGGTCTAGGGTCCGCCGAGAGAAACAGAACAGGTTGTTACACAGCATGCAAGTCTCAGTCTGGATCGGGGATCCAGCGTGGTGGAGGGAGCCATCATGGCTAAACGTAATGTGGCGTCGGGCAACGGTGGACTGGAGCGTGTTGTGAAGCAACGAGCTTGTGGAGAGGAAACAAGCCTAAAAAGGGGAACATGGTGCGTCCGAACGGCTTGAGGACACTGAGGAGGAACAAGGGATGGCCACGTGATTCTTTGTTCGACTCAACGTTCTCGCCGTTTTGTTGTTTTCCCTGAACTAAGCCATCATTGTCTCAGCGAGCTACTGTTTCCACACGATGATCGCAATTTGCTTTACGCCTGATTACTTCTGATTCTTATTCTTCCTCTAACGTGGTGCAACTACTAATGATATGTACGGAAATACAACATCTGCCATGTACAAACTGCAGCCCAGCCTGCGCAGTCCCATCAGCCGCAGACGCCAAAGTCAACTTGACAACCAGCGCCGCAATGTCCAGCAGTAGCGCCGCAGAATCCCCATTCACTGCAGCACTGGTATTCACCGTTACCTCTGCACGTTGCCACACCGGCGCCGCAAGAACCGTCCCTTGATACGTGTAGTCCTGCATCACCACCTCCTCCATTGCCACTACCGCCGTCGCTACCACCGCCGCCGCTTTCTGCTCCTCCTCCTCCTCCTCCTCCTCCTATATTGTCGCATGTACCGAAGCCGGTTTGACATCGTGGGCCACAGTAAGCATCACCTGTCCCGCAGTAGCCAGACGAGCTGCAGCAGTAGCCGGCCCCACAAGCTCCGATTCCGGCCCCACAGGTGCCGTCTTGGCCGGGGCTCGGACCGGGGTTAGCGGGTGGCACCGGCACCGGCACCGGCTCTGGTGAAGGTGCCGGCTCAGGAGAGGGACTGCTGGTGCCGCACGTGCCAAAGGCTGACTGGCATCCATCTCCGCAGTAACCGGTTTCCGTACCACAGTATCCATACTGGCTACAGCAGTAACCGCCCCCACAGGATCCAACACCTTGGCCGCAGGATCCCGACTGGCCAGGGTTCGTCGGAGGATTAGGGTTCGTTCCTGGATTCGTGGAAGGATCGGGACTCGGCCCGGAATTCTGCCCATGTCAGCGGATTGCTCATCAACAGCGGACCCAAACATACCTACCTCGCACCCGGTCGCTGCACCTGCCACCAGCAAGTCCTTCATGACGGCCTGGAAAGATTTGCCATTGTAGGGATTATTGTCACCCCGCGTGGCTTCCCACACCGCAATGCCACCAAAAGACGGCCGGCAGTAGAAAGCGCCGACGAGACTTTTCGTCTGCTCAGGGGTGATGTAGTTTCCCCCGCTCGCGGCGTCGGGTGATGCAGGCAGGGTGATGTAGATCTTGGCATCTCTGCTGGGAGTGTTGGCCAGCCACTGCGCCCAAGCATCGTAGGTGAAGCCGGCCTCTTGGAATGGCTGTCCCGCTGCGTAGGACGGGTTGGCGGCGGCCCAGGTAGCTGCCGAGCACGATGGCGTGTTGTAGAACTGGACAAAGATCATGTCGAACTGGGTTGCGCTGATCATGGCGGCCATGTTGGCATCGGGAACGATGCACTGGGGTGCTCCGGTGAGGTAGTATGGCTTTGACGCCGACTGGAACAGACTGCGCAAAAGTTGGACGAGCGCGATGTAGCCTTCCGAGTTGTCTGTACGCCAGTTAGCTGAGGCTCAGTCGCCAAGGCAGCAGCAGTCTACTTGCCAGTCGACGGATGCTCAATGTCCATGTCGAAACCGTCCACCTCAACAATTTGTTCCCCATTGTCGAAAGGACGGGGGCCAGTCCAGTCAGGACTCTTCGGGCCGAACATGTGCCAAAGATACGTGGCAAGCAATTCACCCTCGTTTCGCCCCGTAAGCTGATACGTAGTGACGCCGCCTCCGAGGGAGAGCAGGATCTTCTTGCCGTATTGCTGCTGGCACACGGGAATCTGAGCGTTGAGGCTTGGGCAGTTTGACTGGAGCTGGTCTCTCGAGGGGTCGTTCACGCCATTGAAGCCCGGGCCGGGGTAGACCTGGCCGCCGCACCTGTTGCCAAAGTTGGTCCCCGGGTAGCCGTTTGCTTGCGCCGGGAAGAGGTGGACGAAGGATAGAACGATGACGTCGATTTCTGGTTGTTGACATTGGTTGATCAAGTCGCCTTGGTTTGGTCCTTGGCCCTGCTCGTAGTTAGCTGCCTGCGTCATCCAACGTGACTGAAATCCGGAGTCGTACATAGTACACTACGACGTTGTTCTTCGATGTCGGATCGAAACCAGAGCATCGGGAAACCGCAACGCCCAACAGGGCGAGGACGACGAACAGACGCATCATGAAATGTGGTCCAGTGGTCCGCCCGAGAATCGACAGGAAATGCGACAGTGGCAGTCTACGAAACCGACCAGTCGGCTTCAGTCTTTTGCCAGCTGCCGGGAATCAAATAAGGAAGATGAAGAAGCCTCGATGACAGAAGCGAAGCAGACGAAAAGCAAAGACCAGGAGCGACGTTGTTCCATCATCTACTCTCCACCTGGAGCGGACTCTTCTTCCCTAAGTAGTCCATCGTTGATGTGCAAGACGCAACCACACTCAAAACCTGCCCCCTCCTCCATGAGGTCTGAGACTGTAATCGCCAAGCGGGTAGACGGCCACTCCATCACGACCATGACTCCTCCTGCGGTCCTCTCAGGGGCGACGCACCCCGCGAAAAGAAATGCTGCAGAATATTCCTCCCTCGATGAGCAGGCACTATTTCCCCCCAGATTCCGGAGCTCACGACGGTGCTTCTGTCATTGGAACTATGCCTTTTGCGTGCCCTTCTTTGCGCAGGGCGGCTCGGGCCCCTTGACTCACCGTCTCACCCCGCCACCAGAACGCGACACAAGGGCAGATATCGCGTCGGGAGGCTGGTCTTTGGCCCTGGCGACGCGTACAACCCTGATCAGCGGCACACAGGAACTAACGAGGAATTCCTTCCGCGACGATTCCTCAAGAGAAAAGACGTTGGGGTCGATTGCTGCCTGTTTGGCTTCTATCGGCTTCCGGCCGAAAAGCGCCGGCCGAACTTTCGGCGGTTTCGGTGGGTCCACCGCCGAATGTCCCACCCAGCCGCCGACCGAAGGCTTCCGGCCCTGCGCGTCACCGGCACACGCCTGACTCTTCAAAAGCCTGTTCAATTTCCGTTCGAAGCCAGTTTTGACTCGCTCAAAGTGTACATCACACTCACAGCAACAATGGTCGACCTCCCTTTAACAATGCGCTCCCTCGTGGCGCCGAAGTACTGCAAGCCATCCGGCTTTGAAGTCGTCGAACTGCCACTTCCAACCATCACCGACCCAACGGACGTGATCGTCCGCGTCCATGCCGGGGCCATCATGAAGGGCGACTGCATCAGAGCTGCAGGCACGCCCATCATCACACCTCGCAACGCAACGTACCTTTCACAAGCCCTCTCCGGTCAGCTCAACCGTAAGATATCCAACTAACATCGAAACCAGGTTTCCCCTCAAATTTGGCGTCGAAGGCGCCGTCGTACTAGCCGCCGTTGGCCCCGGAGCCAGAAACTTCAAAGTAGGCGACGCAGTGTACGGACAAGGTTTCACCCGCCCGGCCTTCCGCAACCCAGACCCCGGTTTCTGCTCCGAGTACGCCGTCGCCCAGGAGAGATCTCTCCTCGCGAAACCGCCGCAACTGAGCTTCGAAGAGGCCGCCGCACTTCCCGGGTACACCGTCAGCGCGTACCAAGTCATCAAGCGCGGCCTCGAGCTCATGGGCGAGGAAAGTCTCGAGGGCAAGACGGTGTACATTCCCGGTGCGCTCAGCGGCAACGGATTCAGTGCCATCCAAGTAGCCAAGAACGTCTTTGGCGCGGCCAGGATCATCTCCACGGTGTCGACGCCGAAGATGGGTCTCGTGGAGGAGTACCTACCTGGCGTCGTGGACCAGCTCATTGACTACACGACGACGAGGGTCGCGGACGTAGTGCCTGGAGGCAGCGTGGACTTCATGATTACTACGTAGCCGGGCACGATGGGTCCTGGTATTCCACTGCTCAAGCCGCGGACGGGCGTCCTCATGTCTCTGGTATTCATTCCGCGATCTTCGCTTCTGGGGGACATCATGGGGTCGGATGCGGTTCCCTTCTGGTTGGGCTGGTTGCTGGACCTGTGTCAATTATGGTATGCATTCCGACTGCGCGGCACCAACATCAAGTACGAAATGGTGTCTGGCAACCCGGAAATACGGGAAGACCTCGAGAAGGCTGGGGAGACGATTGCCACTGGGAAGGTCAAGGGAGTCTTTCGCACCGTGGACCTGTCTGACATTGACGCAGTTCGGAAGGAGTGTGAGAAGGTGGATGCGTTGAAGGGTGGCATCGGGAGACTTGTCGTGAGAGTAAAGGGCGAATAGCCTCATTATTACAGCACACTGATTGATAGCGGATCGATGCATGCTTATATTATGCCCGGATGGCATTGTCATAGTTATGGATCAAAACCTTTGTCACTTGACAGAGGGAGACCGAAACCATGCGCCAGAAACGCGATTTTCACATAGCTGTATGCCGAACACCACTTGGAGCCAGCCTCAGAGAGAAGTATACTGCCAACACGTGGCGAGGAGCCAGTATAGGATAACCTCGGAGACAAGCGCGCGAAGTTGTGAAGTTTGAGCGAAGGAAAGGAGAAGAAGTCAGCTGTGAAACTGCCCTGGAGCGAACCATTTCCGAGACCTGTGCGATCCTACAATCTTTCCGAGCGCATTCGTCCATTCTTCACTTGATCAAACTTCCAAAATGGACGCAGTATGCCAGGTACATCGATACTCGGACTAGCTTCAGAGTGTCACTGGTTGTTTGGTCTCGATCTCAGCTCGCCATGGTCCACTACTCGGCCGACGCGTCATGCCACGAGTCCACGCAACGAAGGAGGTATCCCTCAGTACTACCGGGTATGGATGTGTTGACCGAGTGCAGACTCGCTACGAAGCGTTGCGCCATCCACAGCCACGGTTGATGGAACGAAAAGCGCGTGGCATCGCCCATGGCATCGAAGCCAGCTTCACCGTCAAAGGATGTGATAGTCAGCACCGTAGAACTGCATTCGAATTGTATCCTCAGACGAATCGCTTCGGGCTGATGTTCGCCAGAGTTTGGTCTAGGAGATTGTGCAACATGGACGGTGGTTGTTGCATGGAGGGAACTCCGAAATGCTGCCAGGTAAGAGCTCTTAAACTTTAGTGGAGCTGTCGCGAACGAGACGCGCTGCGACCGCCTGGACGCGCTTCAGCGTGACGGACTCCCCTGCAGCTGACAATAATCCACGACGCTTTCCATTTCTTATTCCATTTCTTAGCGCCGACAAGCTTACCAAATGGTTCAATTTCATTCTCCATCGTCCATCTTGTCCATCAGTCCAAGCCCGCAGAACTATCCCACAGAATATTGTCAAGTCAACAGAATTGTAATGTAATTGACTCCTTCCGACTATCGAGCTATCCGAAACCAACATCTCCGTCCTCAATCATCGCCACGAAGATGGTCCTCAAGCGCAAGCGCTCCGACTCGGAACTCCTACCAGTCTTCAACTCTCCTGCCCGCTCCGACTCGAGTGTCGAGTCGTTCGATGTTCTAATCTCTCCGAGTCTCGCCTTCCCTCGTGCCTTTGCGACACCGGCGCACCTTCCCAGCCGCACGATGAAGCGCTTCCGTGACAACAGACCCTCCGAGGAGGAAATCCATCGTGAGTCCAATCCACGACGCAACTTCCCACAAAATCACGAATATGCGCTGACAAGCGATTGCAACAGAGCGAACGCTCAGGATGCTCTACTCCGCCCAACACCACAACGAGACCCTCGCACACGATTCCAGCCCGTCGCCAGCGCCAGCTCCTACCGCGCGCAACATGCAAAAGTCGCTCCACAGCTTCTGGAACATCAAGTCCGCTGCGCCTACACCCTCGCGAACGTCCAGTCCCCCGGTCGACCAGATGTCGATGGACTCCCTCAGCTGCGAAGACTGCGGCGTGGGCCTGGGTCCGTCTGACGATGCAACAGACGGTATGGACATTGACGGGTACATGGGTAGCTCGCTGGCGGACTTCTCATGCGGCGCATGTGGCAAGCACGTCTGCTCGTGCTGCTCCGTCACGAATCTAGGCGAGCAGAGGCGGTGTCTGCGATGCGCTGATAGGCGGCCTCGAGCAGCGGGCAAGGTGCCTGCTTGGGCTACACCGTCACTTGGCTCGTTTTGAGGAGCCGGCTTTGCATCTTTTGGTTTTGTTATTCCGGCGTAAAACTGTGGGAGCGCATTGATTTCTTCAACTTTTCGGAGCCTTGCTCGACTGCACTGCGATGGGAGTTGCCAGGCGTTGGGATGTCTATACACAACAAGAGATACCAAGAATCGTATTTGATTTCGCTAAACCTTTCGCGCACCGCGAACCTCTAGACTCTCGAATATTTGAACCTTTGCATCAACAAACGTTACAAATACTGTCAAGCTCAAAAACATCTCCGCAGTACGATGGCGGCACTGATGGCCTCGTCCGGTCATGGTAATGTCCGCTTTGAACGATTTTAAACCGCAATTGTTCACCAATGTTGACCGTGACGCAAAGCAGTTGCCTCTACAATCGAGAGGCAGCGAGAAGGGGGCAATGTACCACAGCCTGCTCTATCGGGCTGCGACACAATGCAGGGAAGACTGGGAAATCATGCCTCCGCTGTCACCCAGTCATTCTCGCCCTCCCTCTTCATTGTAGCCACCCACTCAAGTGGAAATGTCTGCATGGCGCAGCTCTGCCTGCAGGCGCGTGACAGCACCGCCCGCCATCTAGCTCAGCATTGCTTACTTGCATACTCGGCGAGGCGAACTGCGTTGCGGCCCAGATCAGGCTGGGCAGATAAACCCCGCCTCTTCCTCAGACATAATCTCGTCCCTTTCAATGTTTCCCCTTCACCAAAAAGTGTTTCTCTGTATTTCTCATTACTTGAGTCCTCTCGCTGATCAAGGCCCGCTATGGCGGAGGCTTTGGGCATCGCGTCAGGCGTCATTGCCGTAGTCGGAGCCGCGGGCAAGGCCGTTTCCCTCTCCGTCAAGCTCAAATCCCTCTACGACGAGCTCAACAATGTTCCTGATACGCTCCTCGGAAAGGTTGAAGAACTGCAGTTCTTGGACGAATACTTCCACGAAGCAGAAAGCCAAGTCTCCGCCGGCCCTACACTGGACGTGCTCTCGAGCGATGCCATGATGCAAAGAGCCATCGGCAGGGCTCGCGCCGCAATGGGAGACCTGCACACAACGATCGACAAGCTCTCCACTCGAATCAACAGCTCCAGCAGGTACAGAAGGAAACTCGGCGCCGCTCAAGTTGTTTTCCAGAAGGACAACTTGGAGGCCATGGAAAGGAAGCTCGATCGTGCTCTGGGACTGTTCAACTTGGCCCAGCAACTCTACTGCGCGTAAGACAACTCCACTAAATTTGACGTAGCTTGACCAAGCGGCTGACAATGTGTTTACAGCAAGGTGGCAACACTATGCGCTTCGGCTGTAATTCAACAAAATTCTGCTGATACAGTTGATGCAAATTTTGATGAGCTCGTCGATGATATTGGGATCCAATACAAGCAAAAATCCAACGTCAACTCTTCCTTTCCGGCTGCATTGGATACCTACCGTGTGTCTAGGGGCTTGGCCGTGTTGGGAGGGCTCAGTTTTGGTTTCGGTACAAACTCGCTCCAGTTCTCAGTAAGAACACCCAGCTGGCTGACTGGAACCGTTTATGCGGTTTTAGCCCAGAAAAGCACTTGGGGTTGGCGGTTCAGTCTCGCGACATATCCAATTGTTGAGGAGATATTGGACTTCGAAGAAGTACTGGCATTTGATGATGTTCATCGTCTAGAAAGGTGTCTCCGTGACAAAGCATTGACGCCATTTGTTCGTGACGAATATGACTGGTGTCTACTGCAGGTACGTTGATGCACGAAGACATTGGTGTCGGATTGACAAGTACTAATCTATAGCTATGTGATGAAGCCCTCAGTCAGATTAGGGGCTATTAACATCACAAGGTGGCTTTTAGAGCTTGGTCTTCGCGCCAGTTCGTCTCAGGGACTTTTTGTGGACTGGTTCGAATCAGAACAGGAGTAAGTGATCAACACAAATATCCTAATCATATGAAAGGTCTCTAACTGGAAAGTTCGCCTTTCGAAATCATTCCCATAGACTTTACCTACTCAACTGTGTCTTTGTCAATGTTGAAGCTCGTCGTAGCTTACATGTCCGATGAAAAGTTTGCTTTCGAGCTGCTCTTCCTGGCCTGGGATCGCTTGGGTTGTTTACCAACCTTTCTACGGATTGCACTGCCAGAATTCTACACTATCCCAACTTGTCGAAGGCTCGTAATCGCCTGCAACTGTGCCATGTGGGCTGGCTGGTGCTGGAAAGACGTCCTGCTTCTTATGCCAGAATTTGAGTCACTAGGCAACAAACCATTTCCCCAAACAGCGCCCATGGATTGCAATTTGGCACACCTGTTGGCGGCAGCCATCGGTGCAGAGCATGCAGCCAATCTACGCACTCGCAAAAGGGAATTACACAGTCAATGTACTATGTTGGAACGAATTTCTCGGGCAGATCTGCTGACTCTCATAAAAAGCCCCTCAGACAAAGGAGAAACCCCACTGGGCTTCATGATAACAACCGTGCAACGACAAGTTTCCACTTGCTCTGCGTCTACGATAGATGAGTTTTTTCAATCTGCAATAACTTCCTGGGTGGAACTCTTGTATAGCAGAGGTGTTGATCTTCTGGAATACGGACGCTTGGAAAGAGGGAATTACAAGGATGGCTCCCGATTCTTGCAACACTCTGTGGCTCCAGGTTTCTTTTACAGACTAACGGGGTCCGTAAGGCAGCGGAAAAAATGTCTTCAGGTCTCATTATTGGGCATTCATTACCTACGGCTCCTTACCACAACACTGGAAAATATGGTGGGTGCCAGGGGAGTTAAGCTACGCCGGAGACTTCTGGCAGATGGTGGAAGATGTTCACCATATGCCTGGGAGCTGGATTGATGAGTCTTCGGATTTTGACGAGAAGTATGAAGGGTATAACTTTCTAGACCAGTGGGAGGCGGAGTCACCGCTGATTTGGTCCGAGTATCGCAGAAGTAGGCCTCCTGCATCTGCAAGGGAAGCAAAAGGGTATTTGGTCTAGTGGTATTGAAGTGATCTTGTAGGATATAAATAGATGAATAGATGAATACGTACAAGAAACGTCGTGATCCATGTCGTTTGAGAAGTTGAGATCATGGCATTGCCCATGATTGTTGATCATTGGACACTCAGTCTCATTGATCGGGTCAAATCGTACTCCCGTAATAATTGCTGTTGAGTGTTAACTGACTTTGAGTCACGCGAGTCACTTGAAAGCTTCATATGGCTACTGGAATTTGAACTAATCAGCACAACTCTACGTGACGGTTTACCGTGAGTACCGAGAAGTGTGACGACGACCTCCGTCAGGAGCCGGAGATATTGTCTGTTGATCCACGAAGTACAACATAAGAAGACTCTTATTTTCGCAAAGTTCCATTTAGTGAGAGCAGCTTTTTTCAAGGACCTAAACCAAGGCTTCCTTCTATACAAGAAGCCACTGTCGGCAATAATTCCGGGTCTCTCCGGCGGCCCGGCCCCACTTCCCCCACCATCATGCAGGAGCTCCCCCGCGCCTTCGTCATCGCTCCCAGTCAAGCTGCCGTGCCCCCAGGAAGGTGCGGGGCATCACTTCACGTCAACCTCACCAACATATTCCCAAAGCTTCACCCTCGACATAACCTGCAGTCCTTTTACCGCCTGATTCCCAGACCATAGGCTCGACTTCACAAGCGTCACAGCCATGGCCCCTCAAAACGTCCGCCGGCTGGGCAAGCAAGGCTCCTGGTACGAAGGCGACCCGGACGACCTCTCGACAGAACTCGACGAATACCTCGCCGCCGTGCCCTCCCAGCTCAACGGAAAAGACTTGCCTATTCCACGAGCAAGAGTCATCATCGCACCGCAAGTCCACTTTCACCATCCGTCTCTCGACCCAAACACAGCTAACACCCGACAGGCACGCAGGCTACACCTACTCCGGCCCAACCGCCGCCTGGGCCTACAAAGCCCTCGACCTCTCCCGCGCAAAACGCATCTTCCTCCTCGGGCCCTCGCACACGTACTACCTCCACGGCGCCGCCGTGAGCAACTACTCCTCCTACCAGACGCCCTGGGGCGCCCTCGCCGTCGACGCCGCCGTCACGGCCGACATCCTCTCCCAGCCGGGCGTCGAGCGCATCCCCGTCCGTAACGAGAACGACGAGCACTCGCTCGAGCTGCACATCCCCTACATCCACAAACGCCTCCAGCAAACCTTCTCCTCCCCGTCCGAGTACCCGACACTGATTCCGCTGCTCATCGGCGACAACAACCGCGCAGAAGAAAAGGACATCGGCAAGTGGCTCGCGCCCTACCTGCGCGACCCGGAGAATGCATTCATCGTGAGCTCGGACTTTTGCCATTGGGGCGGGCACTTTCGGTACACCGTCTACGCACCCGACGGCGACGCCGGAAAGCTGCAAAAATTGTCAGAGTACGGACAGGCGCCCAAGGGAGCGCCGATTCACGAGACGATCAAGTTGATCGACGACATGGCCATTGACGCCATCAAAACGGGACGCCACGACGATTTTTACGATAACCTCAAGCAGACCAAGAACACGGTGTGCGGACGGCACCCGATCGGGGTCACGATGGCGGCGCTGGAGGAACTGGGCGAGGGGCACGCGGTGTTTGAGTTTGTGCAGTACCAGCGCAGCCAGCTGGTGACGTCCCCGCGGGAGTCGAGCGTGAGTTACGTTTCGGCGTATGCTGTGGTATGAGGAGGGGTGAAAAGGTATGAGGGCATGATGAGTAATGCGAGGGATGGAGGGACGGGTTTACCAGGGCGGGGTGGGAGTTTTGGTACTGTCAGCGTTGGCGGTTTGACAGTTGGGCATGAAGGAGTTTTGGCGATGGGCTTAGACGCGGGTTTCATGTGCACAAGCCCGGGCACCCGTTTACTCTCTGTGGTTGTTCTCTATTGTTGTCATTGTCGTCTGTTGGCCTCGATAATTGCTTTTATACAACGTCATCGTCCATCGTCAACTTTCCTCGTTTATCGTTGTCGTCTCTCATCAAAATCGACACTGTCGTAGGCGTACATCGTTTGAGCATGATAGGTGCGTTGTCAGATGAAACATGGGCATTGGTGAAGAAGCTTGTCTGGCTTCTAGGCGCAGCAGCAGCAGCAGCAGCAGCAGCACGAGTTATGCGAGTTTCGTCTCAAATACGAGGGCAAGGATTGCTGTCACAGGTGCAGGTAAACGTTGAACGGGTAAAACGTGGCGGGTATGCACGAACCCTCGGGTGTGATGCCGTCGTTAAGCCGGAGCTGAGGGTTTACAGGCGGCATTGTTGTTGCATGGGAAGGGCAATGGGGGCAGTGAGAGGAAAAGGCCGTCGGGTGAGCCGCTCGGGACGACGAACGACTCGGGTATCTTGGATAATGGGGGGATCCTGGAATGCGAGGAGCACAGCCCTACGCAGCACGCTGACTGGACTGAGAGCTCCTTGGCGCCAATGGTCGGCGCAAGTAAGCAATGCCTGGAAAGGGTGTGGACATGTCAGCTCGGCGCTTCGCTTCGTAGAGTATTGCAGCCTACTATCGTATGTAGGCGTACGTGGTGTCGTGGCCATGTCGTCCTGTGAGATGAAGCTTCTTGGGAGGATGCAGAGAGGCTCTGGCATGGCTATGGCAGATGATGGTCCTTGGAATCTTGTGTACCCCGCGCGCCATGGCACTGTGTGCTTTCACAGATTGGACGAGCATTGTGTTTTTGGCCTAGTTAGATGGGGGTAACAGGATGGACCTTGCAAAAGAGCGAGAGTTTTCGGGCCATCGATCTCGACTTGGCGCTTGAGTTAGAGATGGTGTCGAGCCGGCGCGGGTTGCCCTGGGAAATAGGAGGAAGAGCATCCTGGGCGGCGGCGCGGATTGGAGCTGGTGGTCGTGATGGAGGACGGCAATGAACCGGACGGCGGAAGGCTGTGTCGGTTTTGGGCCGAAAGACTAAACGGAAATGTCAAGTCGTCCGTCCTGGCTGTCCATCCAGTGTGGATGATCTGCTTGAAGAGCTGGAGGAGCTTTCAATGTCCCCGCCGCCAAGAGGTTGGGGATGATGCTGTGGGCGTTTGTCGAACTTGGATCCCAGGCACCGATATTCTTCTGATATCCTGGGTCGGCGATACTGTAATGCGAGCATCTAGGTCCGAGAGGCGTTGACAATGCCGGGGTGTGTCCAAACAATTCTGCGTGCTGTTGCCATTCAAGGGCAGGTCGAACAGCAGCCTGCTGATGGGCTTACGGGTTGCATGGGACCGAGTCTAAATGTGGCGGCGGAAAGGAAGGGCTTTCGCCTGGGGTGTGGTTCCGCGTTGCTTCGCCGGCTGCAAACATTGAACTGGAATGACGAAATAGTTGGAGCTGGAGCTGAGCTGGATAGAGGTGGAATCGGGAGCAACAAGCGGCGCCTGGCGAGCTAAGCTGAACTAACGTCGGCTCAGCCCAGCGGCGGACATGAAGCCGGAGTAGGCAAGCTGGATAAACAGAGTAATGTTGTACGGAATACAGTAGAAAGGACGAAAGAAGGACGGTGTATCTGTTGCTAGCTGTGCAAGGCAAGGTAAGCTGAGAAGCAAGAGAGCGGGGCGAGTGGCCAGAAGGATTCTGACTTGATTTGATTCGGGCCCAGCCTGGTTCCAAGAGGATGATGGCATGGGACTTGTGCGAGGTTTAAGAGGCGCCATTCCCAGTGTCGCGTTCTCGTGTGTCTCTGCCCATTCAATCTTTGCTCCTGCTTCTGGCATTCTTCAGTCGATTGCTTGGTGTTGCTTGTTTTCTGGGTCCTCCGCGACATAGCCGTCACCACAGAGAGACAAAGTGTTGTCATTCCTCGGAAACAATTTCTGTCGACAAAGTCATTCCTCAGCAAGCGTCGGATTCGACACAATTGACACGTCCACGGCGACGACGGTGGAATTGACCGTCTTTGTCGACACCCACTCATCCCAAGAGGTGTCGCAAGTACAGCAGCAAAGAAGCGGACAGGCTTAATACGAACACGCAGAGAAGCTCCAAATTTGGTTGGGAGGAAAGAGGGGTGGAGATATCTTCATTTGGCTGTCGGAAACTTCTTTCGGCCACAAGCTTCTCTTCCGTCGCAGCGTCTTTTTTACCGGCCAACGAAAAGTCGCAATTTCGACCGTCGTGGAATCGCCAGAAGGAAAGACTCCAGCGGGATATCATTTCGATCCATTCGATTCGCTCACGACCTCTGCTGTCGAGACGACACCACGCACCACCCCCCCCCCTCCCCCTGCCAGGCTCACAGGCCACCACTGCCACAGCGTCCACACAGTCTCGTCATAAGCCCCGGGCGGAGCATAACAAGACCAAGAACCAGGTCGACCTCAGCAACCTTTGCAGTGCAGCGCATCGACGGACTAAGCACAAGGTTAGCCTTTGGAGCTCTGGCACGAACAGCAGTCAGCAACGACGAGAAGAAGCATAACGAAGCACAAGAGCGCGTGCAAAACAAACGGTCGTCGTCCAGGCTGCATAAAGAGGTTATTCAGCCAGCAACCGCATTGATCTGGAGTCGAGTTTATTCACCTCCATCGTCCCGTCGCCTGGCCGCACCTTCCCGCGCCCGACGTAAGAAGGGGTGTCCAAGCTTTCTCGGCTCGCCTCAGGGTCCAATCATTTGCCCCCATTTCATCCAATCAGATCACGTGGGCAATCAATCGAGCCGGATCGAGGCCTGCACCTGTGCTTTTTTGCACCGCATCCGCTCAGCCTAGCCAGCCCAGCACTCGGGAGTTTTTGCACAGCACAGCAGCAGCAGCAGCAGCAGCAGTAACACAGTAGTGTACCTGCCTGGAGATTCGTTCTAATTTGGGATTCGATATTCAGTGCAGCTAAGGATACACGTATCTGCAAGTATCGCCAAGTACCGCCATCTACCTCCTTTACTCAGGATACTGTCGTCGTCTTAGTCAGATCCATCGCCAGTCGCGCGCAACTCGTTACGCTTTCTTGAAGGTTCTCAGTCAAGCTTGTTCAGCGCTGCAGAGCAAAACCAAGTTCCAGCATCAAGGAAAAACAACAGACTAAAAAAAGATTCAACAAGGCACTTCACAATCAGCCCGAGCCCACACCATCATCTCTCTCGCCTACCACACTCTGGAGGGTCAAGGCCTACCTGCTTAGTACCTACCTACTTGCCTGCAGTACTCCGTACACAGTAGGTAAGGTATTACCTGAGGCAGGGTACCTACATACTTGTAGGAACCATCTTGGTACCTGACCTGACGGGCGATCATTCCGCAGAGCCAAGCAAGAAACACAGCCAGGGGCATCCTCACAGACGAATTCGAATTTCTGCTACAAAGCAGCGCCTTAAGCCACAGCGCGTCGACTCGTCTCGCTTCGCTTCTTTTTTCTCCTGAAAGAGAAGCCTGAAGCCTGAACCTGAAGAACAACACCCCATCAATCAATCAATTTGCCCCCAGTGCAAATCCACTCCTACTCTCTCCAAGGTCCTAAGACCCGGTCAGCCCCCCTTACCTTAGAACAACAACCCTGTCTTTTCTGCCTCTCGTCTATTCAAGACCAGACCAGGCCAGACCAACCAAGGACAGACAACCAGATAATACTTGGCTTTCGTTTTCGACCACGCATCATACCACCACCACCGTCTCATCTCCTTTTTCGGTCTACTACCAGACCAAATAACCCCCATTTTACCCGTACTCAATTGCTGCCTGCCTACACTTTTTCAACAACATCTACGAAAAACAAGGCCATCGGCTTCTCTCCCTCTGCGCATCCGAAACGCGACCGACGAACATACCAATCCCAAGATACCTCTCACAGAGGCCGCTTGAGCCCGTCGTTGCGCAGGGAAGAAGCCTACGCGCTTCCACGAAGCAGCCATGAGTGTCAGTGTTTCACCCCAACCCTCCCACTCCCAGTGTTTCGGCCTGTCGCCCTGTTCTGTTACTGCTCCCGTCACTCGTCTGTCCTGCACGCTACCATGCTTTACGCTTTACCTCGTGCTGTCCTGCCCTATTGACGCTGCATTGCGTCGTCGTGCCTTTTTCTGCCCTCTGCACCGTCTTGGGCTGTATGCTGGTCGATCTTACCGCCACATGCTTTGCCGTTCCCCCTTCTCCTCGTTGAGATCCGTCCGCCGTCCACCATCCACCCCTTCCCTCTCGCAAGCCGCAAGCCGCAAACTTTGATCCTTCCTCATCACCACAACCTTCTTTGCACATCATACATTTGCTTCAGCCTGGTTGCGTTGCATACTGCTTGGTGGTGCTTGGTTGTTGTTTTCTACCTCATCTTGCTGCCGACTCCCTTCGTAACTCTTAATTGATTCCATCACCGATTTCTCCGAAACTAACAACATGGCACAGTACGGGTATGTTTCTTTGTCCTCGGGAGCCGACGGCGCTCGCGACGACGAATACGACCTCTCCCGCGGTAGACTAACAGAATCGACCAATGATAGATACGGCGGTCGTCAGAACCCCTTCGACCAACGGGACGATTCCCCGGCTGGAGGATACGGTGGCCAGCAGCCTTACGGCGGCAGCAGATATAACAATGGACCAACAATGGGTAGGGACCAATACGGTATGCTCCTGGCCGCAAAGGTCGTCCGCGATGGTCATTCTGACACGTCTTCGTCAATTAGGAGCCAATGTCGAGATGGAGTCTCTCGCTCAGAACGCCGGCGGCTTCGGCCAATCGTCCGACCCTAACGCGATCCTCAACGAGTGCCGATCCATCGACCAAGGCATTGATCAAGTCGAAGCCAACCTGAACCAGCTGCGCATGCTGCAGGAGCGAACCCTCACCGACGCCGATACCTCTGCGAACTCCGCGACCGCCCGCCAGCTCGATGCCCTTTCCTCCGAGACCATGACCCTGTACCGCGGACTCACCGACCGCGTGCGCCAGGTCAAGTCCACTCCCGATGGACAATCGCCCAGGAACGCCCCGCAGGTCGGTCGTGTCGACCGCCGCCTCAAGGGCGCAATCCAGCAGTACCAGCAAGTCGAGTCGCAGTTTCGCAAGCGCACCCAAGACCAGATGGCTCGCCAATACCGTATTGTCCGCCCCGATGCCGACGAACGCGAAGTCCGCGCTGCCGTTGAGGACGCCGGTGCCGGTGCCCAGATTTTCCAGCAGGCTGTGATGCAGAGCGGCCGCCAAGCCCAGGCCAACGCTGTGCTTAGCGCCGTCCAGGACCGCCAAGCCGCCCTTCAGAAGATTGAGCAGCAAATGGTGGAATTGGCCCAGCTGTTCCAGGACATGGACGTGTTGGTTGTCCAACAAGAGGCCGCCGTCACTCAGATAGAGCAGAAGGGCGAGGAGGTCGTGGAGAACTTGGACAAGGGCAACCAAGAGATCAACACAGCCGTCGACACCGCCCGCAAGACGCGCAAGAAGAAGTGGTGGTGCCTAGGTATCTGCGGTAAGTTATGGTTGTGGCTGTGCTGGTGGGACGCGCAACTAACTCGGCCCAGTGCTTCTCATCGCAATTATCGCCGCCGTCGTCGCCATCTACTTTGCCGTCATCAAGCCTGGCCAGCAACAAGCTGCGCCCGCCACTGGCAAGCGCAGTCTCAGCCTCGAGGGCCTCCAGATCCACAACAGCGTTCCCTTCGAGGTTGGTGCCCAGTTCCACAAGACCAGCCGCATCATGCGCCGAATCGTGCAACCAGGGGCTACCTGGGAGCCAAACGCTGCACAGGACTCAGCCATCGTTGCACGCGTCGGCGGCAAGTGGGAAGTCCCTTCGCTGCGTAACTAGACGTCACCTCCCTCCGACTCTGTACAAATACCCACTCCACCTTCAACCTTGCCTCCCTCATCCCTCGAGGCACTGCTCCCGGCTTTCGTCCACCGACTTGACGTCTGGATCGATTCTCGCCACCGTTTATCATGTGAGAGTTTCTCGCCTTTTTATAGACGGACGGAAAGCAGGAACGCATCATCTTTTTTCTTTTGGGGAAAACAAAAGGGAAGAAATAAGTGCCGTCCACGACTGAACAGGTCTGGGGACCAGGAACTTTTTTTTATTCGTTAGGGTGTTGTTCTATACCCGTAACCAGACTTTCTTTACTGTTACAACCCTTCTTCCTTTTCTTTTGCGTGCGTGTATCTCTTCTGCCCAAGCCCTTCTGAGGAGGAAATATTGCCAAATGATGCGGGCGTTTTGCGACTCCTACTGGACGTATATGTCTTTTATACTGCATCAGGGGCGTTAGCATGAGTGTCTTTCAATATAGTCAGTTTAACTTGACCTCGTTGACGTCTTGGTGGTTTTCGGTCAGTGACTAGAGAGTCGTGGCAGTGTCACAGTGCCAATGGCCGCGACGTGACTCCCTTGTGCCGAGTAAGCTTTTACCGATTGTCTGCCACAGAATGATATCAAAATACCAACGTTGGACGTGGCAACATTGCATAAGTACGTGGGAGGCTAATATTAGGTCAAAATTAATCGACTTTCTATGGTGGCCTCGGGCGATAGGGTGTATCTGCTTCACAGTCCATCGGGTGACAGTATAGGAATGATGTAGGTTTACTGTCATCGAAGCTGATACAAGGTTGAGGGAAGGTTTTTTGTTGTAGGTGATGCATATGTAGTATCTGATGAGCTATGAAGGCTTCTTTTTCTTCTGGCAGACCAAGTTCGGCAGTGTAGATTCCTGGGTACTGGTCCGGTCCGGTCTGTACGAACAGCTAGCTTTCTGATTTGCAACTTAGGTATTCAATACCTTTATTGTATTGTGAAAGATGATTATTCTATTGTCCGTCAACTTCCCTGTTGCCTCTGTATTCATAACCTCTTGGATACTTAAGATCTTATATTAGATGATTTTATAAAGCTAAGTTTTCCTTCAGTACTACCCATATATAGATATTCTTACACTTTAGTTATTCTTATAATATTTGAAGTAATATATTCTATCAGAAATCTACAGGATAGTATATGTGAGTAGAAAGCGATACTTTATATTATATAACTGATAAGATATCTAGTATTCTCCCTTCCCAGCTAGTAGTACATCTACTAGTATGAGGTGCGACAGTATAAATACACCTGCAGCTTGGTGACTTGGGTCAACAGCACAAGTCTAGCAACTTGGTTGTGGATGACCACCATGATTCCAGCGTTCTTGACAACACAGGTTGCCAGGTGGACATGAAAGTGACAAAACCAAGGGTTTCTGGATAGTAGGCAGCTGCTTCATAGTTCGCATTTGCGTCGTCCGTCAACACCACTGGTGCCTCCGTATTCGCATTTCAACTCTTGGAATACATTGACACCTTGACATTAGTGGTTCATTTGTGCTTGATTTGTCAACTCTGGGAGTATTCTTTATTCACAAGTCTTGACTGCCTTTATATTCCAATGCCAGCAGTGATTGCGCCGTCGTCCGTCAAGTATAACTTACGTTGTGAGTGACTCTGTATACGCAACAGGTGAGAAAGTGGCAGCCTAGAGGTTCTGTCAAAGGCACAAGGGGGTTAGATATATATGAGGTAAAGATGTTTTCTTTTTCCCAGGCCTCTATATTCCTATATCTCACTCTGTAGCTTACTAGCTATATTTTTAGAAGAGTCAGATATATATATATATATATAGATTTATATACTCTGTGAAAATAAAAGTATATTTACCTTTCTATCTACTTTTTACTACAGTAAGAAAAGTATTACATCTTAAACTTAGTTTCTTATATAAAATCTATAGAGTATTTTTATATAGTCTATTAGTTTAGTTTATTACTTAAAATATCTCCTTTATAACCACTATCTTAACAATCTTAAGTACTTCTTCTATAGTCTTACTATACTATCTTTTAAGTATTCTATCTAAAAGATATAGTATTTCTAGACTATACGAGGAAGCTTGTAATACCTGATCTAAGATTCAAGTCTCTTCAAGTATTGGCCAACTTTACTTACCTTTGAACTATATGTTGCCTAGTTTTGACAACGATACCTCGGCATGCTTGTGGTCAGTAGGAGACGCATTACCTTACCTTGGACTATGTATCGAACTGCCTTGACCAAGAGCTTCTCCTTTTACCTAACACATTATGCAAGATAATTAATGGCAAAGTACTTAGTTTGGCTTTGAGCTATCTATGTATCTTGCTGCTTAGCTTGAGATATGCCATAGCCTCATTGCTTCCGTTAGTACAAGGAATGGTTTTGACTACAGAAAGAGTTTCCATCCCACTTTTGAACCCACCCTCGATCATTCGTCCGGGTTGCCCGGTTCTCGTCTCGACGCCACACAAGCTTGGTGTGACCCGTGTGCCAACTGGCAGCTAAATCTTTTCAGTAATAATTGTCGTAATGAACCCATTCACACGTCACCTGGCCCACCAGCCTTCGCCATGATAAGTTGTCTAGCGCCTGACAATTCCCGAGGTTGTGGTAGGTGATCAGTTCCAGCTCCCAGTACTCGTCCGAACTGCGGGAGTTCGTGTGCACTTGCATCGCATAGTCCGTGTCGCAGGTGTTGCAGCAACCAGTTCCCCGAACCGAATATATGAGTTTGTCCGGGGTCTCGCGCGCCTCTTTCCACAGGCAAAGCATTTCCTAGATGAAGTATACATCGCGCGGAGGATGGCCCCTGTGACCCTCGCCCACTGAAGTGTTGACGTGAGTGCAGACGGGGAGTTCAAGCCCGTCTTCAAGCCCGTCGATGATTTTAGCGAATTTTCCCAACGGACACGGCGGGCCTGTTACTTTGTGGCAACGGCGGATGAAGAGCAAGTCGTTGTTGATAACCTTGGCTGAGGAGTCATGCACGAACTTCCACGGTAGAACGCAAGGCTAGGCGATTCTGTCTGTTTCCAGCTCCAGCCAGCACTCATCGAATGCACGAGGGCCATGTTGCATCAGCTCGGAGAAAGTCGCCGATATGAATCTTTCGATTTCGATGCGCTTTTCTAGCGATTGGATGGGATAACCGTACAACTCTCCCCGATGGTTGCTCTTCATGACGAGGCGCGCCTGAGCGGAGGTGATTCGGGGCCAGAAATTCCCGGTCTCGTGAGGAGATGCTGTCCATAATGTTGCGATGCCACTATGTTCGCTCTCCAACACATCGTATTGACTCAGACCGTTGGAATAAAAGGATTGGTCTAGAGCCCGTTGGCAGATGGCGTGGTTGTCTACTCCAATCTAGTTGCTCGGGGTCGAAAGGTTGAAGCTTAGCGCATTCACCGCAAGTGAAGTAGTATGGAGAATCTTTCTCGAGTAGTTTGAGTAGGCTGGCGCGAACTGTACCACTACTTGCTTCTGGCAATATCGTCTTGGGGTGGAGGTAGAGAAAGAAGGCCTTGCAAGTCAACGATAGAGTGAAACATGGCAACTCCTACTCCCTCGTGTGCTCTATGATCATGTACAATATTTCCAAGGGTAACCTGAAGTCCATACCTGCTCTAAGAGAGACATGAACTTCATTGTGCCATCTTGAAGCTCGATCATCAAGATCTTGGTTTGCGGTGGTTGCCATAGTTGTTTTTGTGCCGTAAGAATCGATGTAGTCGTCGTAAAAGAAATACATGGTTGTTTAGTTGAAGAAAAGTCCGCAAGGGTTGTACCTGGCGATATTAAGGATGCCACTGTAGTTGAGCTGTGCAGATGTTGGGAAGGGGCTATGCTAGGCATATGGCATATGCTGCTTCCTAGCTGTAAGTTGTAAGCCTGTGAATATAAATATCTTATTGTGAGATACTCTGTATAAATATATATTAAGCTATTTATAAGTTCTAGATTTCTCAAGGACTTCTATATTATATATATGTATATATATGACTAAACTGATAATCTCTGAATAGTTTTACTAATCTAGTTTCGCTCTATATTTAAAGAGATAATATCATTTTTACTGTCGTATAGTATTCTCTTAAAATATCAATATTCCATCTTTTTATTCTTTCCAATGATTTAATATTGAAGTAGAAATGTTCTCAAGCCAGTCACATTTGTACACGTAATACTTCTAGACGACTCTGTTGCATATCTGGTTTAGTACTAGACATCAACGTAGTAAAGCGTGATATTTACAGCTTGAACCAGTGATATTGGAACCTCTCCATTTAAGCGTGATCGGAACAGAGTACGACATTGTGCTGTTGGATCCTGTTTTGAAGCAGCCTGCAAAGGCCACCACCCATGGTCTCACAGCCGTATGAATATAAGTCTATATAACGCCAGTCTCATCTTATTCATTATCATTAATCATACTCAGGTGTCACCTCCGACACCATGCCAGCAAAGATCGAGACAGCCATGAATGAGGACCGACCGTCAGTAGAAACTTGGACGACAGTGTCTCGGTAGAACTTACATCTTCGCGCCTGATGCAGGCCCCAGCTTTCGGCTCCCACTTCAGTTTAGGCATACCCCGGACTCGAACCATCGAAATCCAGATCTCACACCTGTCCATCACCTTTCCCCTCACCTTTGGCCTCCTCAACCCTGCCCTCGCGCGCCCTCTCCGCCCTCGCTTCCCCAGCCTTGACAACCCTCCTCAGCACGCTCATCTTCTTCTCAAAATCCTCCAGCAGTGGTCCATATTCCTCTCCGCCGGACCTGGCCACGGCACTACTCGAGCTGGGCATGCTCTCTGCTTTGTCCTTGTCTTTATCTCCAGCGGTCACCCCATCGACGCCTTCGATCTTCAGCAATAGACCACCCTCGCGCTCTCCCTCCTGCCTCGTGATGCTCGCCTCCGTAACAGCAAATTCCGCGCTGAGACTCGCAGCCGAAGAAACTTCCCACTGGCCGCCCTCGCCGGGCACAACGTCCAACAGCACGGCGCGGTTCGGGGGTCGCAGCTTGTTGGACTTTGAGGAGGAAGCGGGTATCTGGTTCGCGGCATGGCTGTCGGCGAGAGCAGAAGTCAGAATATCTGGATCATCGTCGAGAAAGATGTATTTCACCGTCGGGTGATGGACGGTGTTTTTCGAGTTATTGGACACCAGGGTAAAGAAACCTGGCGGATCGAGTTTCGGTTCAGCTTGCTCGGGTGCTTGTTCGGGTTGTGGCACGGGATCCGTCGTTTCCGCTTTCTCAGCAGTCTTTCCCGGTTCGGCTGGCGTCGGCGGCTTTTGGTTCTGCGAGGAAGAAAGCGAGGTGGCTGGGCCAGGGGCCTGCTGCAGCTGTTCTTGCAGCTTCTCGACTTCCTCGAGGACCTGTATGGTGTCCATTATGACGCGATAGAGGTCTGACGACGTCGGTCCCGGCTTGATGTAGGGTGTGGGACTCCTCGCACGGCGAAAGATGATAGGAATTTGGACGTCTGCTATGACGTTGTGGTGATTCGCATTGTTTCCGGTCTGGGAGGGAGACTCGGGAATGGACTCGAGGGATGGAGTGAAGTTGGAGCTAGTACCGGGGTGCCGCGAGTGCAAGCGCGGCATGGTGGGGACGGAACATCTGGGGTATCTTATCGCCATAGTCATCTGTATCGATAAGGAATCTGGGCACGTGATGACATGGTGCTTTATCCCGGGCAGGGAGGGTACCCAGCAGGGTGGAGGATATCGCATGTGCTATTGCAAGCCAGACGACTGTTGCTTTAGCTTGAATTCTGGAGCAAGAGTAATTCGAGAATGTGCTTGCGGGACGGAAAAGTCCAACAAGTGTATATGCTGTATATCGAGGTTTTGGTGACGGGGCTCTCATTGCTATAAACATTTGCTCGTGGACATTTTCGATCCTTCTTACCTCGCAAGCCATCACGGCGTGCCAACATTAACAAGGGACCTTTCTCTGGGGGGCAACTCCAACGTTCTGAATAATGCTTGTCTGCAACAGGTGAGCATCACGGCCACCAAAGGATGCTCCACCACAATGGCACTCATAAAGACCGCCTCAGGCCGATGCCTTGCCGTCGCATGGGAAGACTCCTTTTCCTTCGGGTATCTCCATGTCCAGCAGTACCTTGCGCCAAACGCCAATTGAAGGTCAATATCGATCCTAATCTCCAAGTCCAGCAGTGTCGTTTGTCTGGTCATTCCATTCAAATTCTGAGTTTTGTGAGCGTCAGGGTTCTTGCGCGAGAGAGATGGCTAAAGATAGAGACAGAGGCGAAACTTACTCTGCCGACACATTGGACACTGTCCCTTGGCTGATTCCTGTTTAATCCACTCCATGATGCAATGCTTTGAGGGTTGCATGTCAGACGAGGACGACAGATTATCGTGGCTGCTGGCATGAAGGCTTACCATGTGGAAATTGTGACCGCATTTTCCCGACACTACTTGCGGTCAGTTGCATGAAGAAACCATGGACCGTGGTCAAACCGACAAAGACTGCAGTCGTCACCGGGGTATTTGCAAGTAGGGCATGTGCCGTCAAAGTGGACTTGACAGATACCGCAGACGTCGTCTTCGGGAATATCCCACCGCCAGGTCGCGACGGTATTCCAGCGGGTGATTTTGACCTTCATGGTGCAAGGTAGCGATCGCGCAGGGTATCAGTGAGGGGTGAGGTTCGCAAAAGTTTGAGCTAATGCGAATTGATGGGACAGTTTTGCGGTGCGACCAGACCCTCTTTCAGGCCGTAATTAAACGTTTTCAATGCGCCGACGGACAGCAAATTGTTACTGTTGGCTTGTTGAACTGCAATGCGAGTGCATTACTTGGGTAAACACGTCTCTAGCAGTGCGGGGGCATCTAATAGAAACAGCCAGTCAAATCACCTCCAAAAACGATGGCGATATGGCCCAAGCTCCCCGCATAGAAATTGAGGCGCCAATTGGAAGGATACGATGACTGAGATGACATACAATACGTACCCCATTCGCAATCCTTGTCGTTGTTCATGTTTGTAAGGTCCACTATTCTCGCTCTTGGGCATTTTTAGGGAGGAGTCATGGAATCAACGGACCCCGACCTGATTCCGCTTATCTTTGCTAATGGAACAAGTTGGTTGGACCATGGCCGCCATTGTGGCTCTCCTTCCCCCCCCAGGAAAGCAATGCTGAACCGCGACTTCAGGTGAGCGTAACCCGGAGAGAAGCATTGAGTGGTACGGAGCACTCATTCTGTAAAGTAAGAGGCATGGGTGTTTGTATGGCGCAATAACAATATCTGCCTTAACCTCTAAAGTACCTGTACTTGGCCACCACCTCCACCACCACCGCCTATCGGCGCCATCTCAACCACCACTTTTTTGTGTGTTCCGCCTCATCACCTCCAACCACCATCAAAAAGACGTGCGTGACTGACAACTCGCCTCATTTCGTCGTAGTTCCCCCTCACCAAGCAAACCCCGCACGACACCAAAAAAAGTCAACACCCCCTGCTATGCCTTTTTGCTTCTGATATTCGTCAATTTTCTGTTTTCCTACCACCCTTCCAAGGGCCCTGTGTTTCGGGCTCCCACGCCCTCTGCCGTTGCCATTCGCCGATATCGACCGATCGATTGACGTCCGTTCGTCGACCCTCTCTCCCGACCGCTTCGACACCACGAACTACCCATCCGAGCGTACGAACTATCAGACGACCGTTCAACATGGCTACTATCGCTATTCTCCGGCCGATGCGCACCTCCGCGATGCCGCAATGGCACGCCAAGGCCCGCACCTTCCAGGCCGGCGCTGCCGTCTTCGCTATGCGCCGTTCTCTTTCCTCGTACATAGTCACGCCAAAGGAGCTCGACGAGGCACTGAAGAAGAACCCGCCTTCCAAGATTAGCCCGGAACCTCGCGTCATCCCTCTGTGCGCGTCTTGGTTCCTTCCAAATGACGGCCGATCCGGCATCGAGGTGTTCCGCCAGCAGCGCATCCCCAAGGCTCGATTCTTCGACCTCGACAAGGTCATTGATCGCCGCAGTCCCTACCCTCACATGTTGCCCTCCGCCAAGGACTTTGCTGCTGCCATGAGCGAGCTGGGTATCCGCAAGGAGGACACGGTAGTTGTCTACGACTCCAAGGAGCTCGGCATCTTTAGCGCCCCGCGCGTCGGCTGGACTCTCAAGATCTTTGGCCACGACAGTGTCCACATCCTGAACAACTTCAAGCAATGGGTCGAGCAGGGTCTGCCTACCGAGTCCGGCGAGCTGTACAGCGTCGAGTGCTGCCCGTACCCCATTCCCAAGATGGACGAGAGCAAGGTTGCCGATTTCGAGGAGGTGCGCGAGATCGCTTTGGATCATAACAAGGAGGGAGCCGAGGGCGCGCAAATCATCGACGCGCGCTCGCCCGGCCGCTTCACCGGAAAGGACCCCGAGCCGAGGCCTGGTCTGTCGTCGGGTTACATGCCCGGATCCATCAACATTCCCTTCAACGCCGTTCTCGACCCCGAGACCAAGGCTTTCTACCCGGCCGAGAAGCTGCAGCAGATTTTCCAGGAGAAGGGCCTCAACCCCGAGAAGCCAATCGTCTCGAGCTGTGGCACCGGCGTGACTGCCTGTGTCATTGAGACGGCCCTCGAGGAGGCGGGATTCGGGTCTCCCGAGCAACGCAGAGTGTACGACGGAAGCTGGACGTGAGTATTATAGTCAGGGAAACAGGTGTTTGATATGAGCTAATACAGTCACAGCGAGTGGGCGCAGCGGGTCACCCCCTCCGAGTCACTCATCAGGAAGGACGAGTAGAGCTGAGCAGGACAGAGCACAGCAGAGCAAGAGCGCGGGCTCAGGTTGCCTCTACGCACATGCGATGCGTGCGTACAGAGTAGTGTAGTTGCGATACCCTCCCGAACTTATCCCACTTCTGGTTTTGCTAGTTTTCATGTACGATATCCGACTCTCTACTTTTGGAGTTTGCATTGCGCATCGGGGAGGCTCGCACCAATTCGTTTCCTTCCTACCTTGGGTACCTTGGGGATGGGCAGTGGAGGAGTGGACGGGACCAAACTGGTGTAAATAGGTACATAAGCGCTACGATAATTCATGACTGATGGACCACTGCAGCTTTAAAATTACTGAGCATTTGTAGGAGGGTTGGGTTTGGAGGTTGAGACTGAATAGTTCGTCCAAGTGCATCGTCTTCAACGGAACACAGCCATTGGGTATAACATGTCAGTGTAAGCTGGGATTGGCTGCCCGACGGAGTATAAAGGAGGACGAGACCTCAATCTTCATGTGAGGGTACATTCAGCGCTTTTGGGTCCTGTGGAACGACGTAACTGACCAGAAAATGGGATTTGAAGTATCCGTACAGCATTACCTTGAGGCAGAAAGCAGACGAGTGTAAACACATCTTGAGAGTGGGGAGCGCCACGTCTCGGTGGAAGAGCATCAAAAGCTGGCCCCAGTTTCTGTCTCACCGATAGCCCACCCCACCTGACCGAGATGATGCCTCACTGGTTAGGCCTCCACGCTCCGTTAGGGCTCGCCAAACCCCGTCCAATGGCCACGCCCACGCCCACTGGCTGCGCTCGCCCGCCCACTGCAAAAATTAGCCCGGCCCTGACTGACCCGGCCACAGAGAGGACGGACCCCCGCAAAAAAAGTGTGTGGTGTTAGAATCTCGAAATAACTTCCACTCCCAAAACCACCTTTCCTCGACTAACCGCAGTAGCACCTCCCATTGCGCGCTACCTCCTCACAACAACCCGACGACAATATGGCTGACCGTGGTGCAAGCGCCCCTCGTGGTGGTGGTGGTTTCGGATCCCGCGGTGGTGACCGTGGCCGTGGTCGTGGTCGCGGTCGTGGCCGTCGCGGCGGAAAAAGCGAGGAGAAGGAGTGGCAGCCCGTCACCAAGCTCGGCCGTCTCGTGAAGGCCGGCAAGATCCAGAACATGGAGGAGATTTACCTTCACTCCCTGCCCATCAAGGAGTACCAGATCGTCGACTTCTTCCTGCCCAAGCTCAAGGATGAGGTCATGAAGGTGCGCGAACACTCCAACTCCAAACCGTCCGAAATCGAGATCGAGACCGAACACCACAGAAGCCGACGACTACGACGATACAATCGCGTTCGACGATGCGGATAATGATGATGTTTCGGGTCTTCGACACGACGGACGTGATGGGAAATTGAATGGCTAATTCGTTTTTCTCTTTTCCCAATTACAGATCAAGCCCGTCCAGAAGCAGACCCGTGCCGGTCAGCGCACCCGCTTCAAGGCCATCGTCCTCATCGGTGACTCCGAGGGCCACGTCGGTCTCGGTATCAAGACCTCCAAGGAAGTCGCTACTGCTATTCGTGCCGCCATCATCATCGCCAAGCTTAGCGTCATTCCCGTTCGTCGCGGCTACTGGGGTACCAACCTCGGTCTCCCCCACTCCCTGCCCACCAAGGAGTCTGGCAAGTGCGGTTCCGTCACCGTCCGCGTAGGTCACTCCTGCAACCGTTGATGTCGAACCTTCCCAGACTGACAAACGCGCCCGCAGCTCATCCCCGCCCCCCGCGGTACCGGTCTCGTCGCTTCCCCCGCCGTCAAGCGTCTCCTCCAGCTTGCTGGTGTCGAGGACGCCTACACCTCCTCCGCCGGTTCCACCAAGACCCTCGAGAACACCCTCAAGGCCACCTTCGTCGCCGTCTCCAACACCTACGGCTTCCTCACCCCCAACCTGTGGAAGGAGACCAAGCTCATCAGGAGCCCGCTCGAGGAGTTCGCGGACACCC
Source organism: Colletotrichum lindemuthianum (assembly GCA_001693025.2). Classification (NCBI taxonomy): domain Eukaryota; kingdom Fungi; phylum Ascomycota; class Sordariomycetes; order Glomerellales; family Glomerellaceae; genus Colletotrichum; species Colletotrichum lindemuthianum. Next base: position 75,342 of record MASP02000106.1, on the reverse strand, counting down.
TCCGCGAGGGCAAGAAGTACTAAATACACGGGGTGTGCCGTTTTTAGTACGAAACCAATAGCGTTTTGTTGAACGATATTGGTGGGGTGGAATGACTACGACGACGACAAAGAAACTTTTTGGCGGTTTCCGGGTATTTCTGTCAAAATGGAGTTTTACACACTGCATCGTTGGGTTGGCCAGGGCATGACATCAAGGCTGTGGGCAAGCTAGCTTCCGGATCTGAAAATAAAAGATCAAACAACTTCGACTGCAGATGTGGGGTCTGATTTCCTCACGTTAATCACATGGGCATGGTCTCTCTTCTGGATATGTGATGTGACACGGTCGGGACGCTGGGTATTGACTGATTGCAGGCGAAACCACTCGACGAATTCGCGACTTGGCCATGCGAAGGGTGCGTTGGATGGCGATGGCATGCAGTCTCCGGCATGCCTTTCAACGACAGCCTCTGACACGATGAGACGACAGCTGAGTCGCTACGATGTTGGACTAGGCGCGAACATCAAGATGGCGTTGAATGGCAAAACTTCCAGTGCCGAGAGATGATCCAGATGATCCAAGAAAAGAGATGGATATTCATGAAAGGCATACAACCCAAAAGAAAACCAAACAACTCCACCCTGCCGGTCTATCCCAAGCCCAACTACATCTCATCCTCGAATCTGACATGCTTGCTAGTACCGGCATTCCTACTGCTCGACGGTCCAGTCTCCCAACTGTTCGGCGGTCTAGTTTCCCAACTGTCCTCCCTGGAGGTATCCCAAGTGCTTGGATTCAGAATATCCCAGACACCCTGGCCCAGACCTTGCTCGTCAGTAACCTGAGGAATGATTTGCCCAGTGGAAGCCGAAATGCCTTGCGGCTGAGCAGTGCTATGTTGTTGAGCAGTGGAGGCAGACTGCTCCCAAGTATCCCAAGCAGCAGTATGGCCGCTGGTGCCCTGGCTGCTTTGCAGTTGCTCAGTGGTCTGGTATTGAGCAATCCAGCTGCCCTGCTCAGTTGTGTGAGAGACATCCTGCGGGCGGCTGGTCAAAGGGACGGGTTGCCGACTGACAAGCCCCGCATTCGCCTGCGGCTCGGTTTGCTGCGGACGACTCGCCCCCCGAGGAGTCTCCGGAAAAGTGTCCTCCACCGGCGACGACGCTGGACGCGGCGCAAACTTCGGCTGCCGCCTGACAATGGGCGCCGACTCCGGCCCCGGTCTTGACCGTGGCAGTCTCTCCCAAGCGACATCCACGACGCCACCCGGTATACTCTTGGGAATCTCAGGCGACGCGATCTCTGGCAATTTGATCTCGTCCTCATCGTCTGACAGAACCTCCTTGGGAGCGTCTACTCTCCGGCCGAACCAGGTGGTCCTGACAGGCGCCTTCCCGTCGTCGGGTGCAGCAGCTGTGGCACAGGTCGGTCAGTACAGTAGTCAGCCACAGTCAAAGATGGGAACTCACCAGCCACCGTCCTCCTCACGTGTCTCTCGAGAGCTTTCCTCTTCAACTTGGTATCCCCAACCCATAACTCCGTCTCCGGGACGAACTCTTCCCTCGCACCCTCATGGTACTTTGTCTTCAACATGCCCTCAATCTCTCGGCGCTCGACCTCCTCCTCGCTCGGCGGGTTCAGCTTTTCAACCCTTTCCATCTCCATCTTCTCCTCCTCCATCTCCTTCTCCTTGGCCAACCTCTCATCGTCCAGACTCCTGAGAATCTCCTCCTGCCGCTTCGGCGTCTGTAAATGCAACGGCCACCGATTAATCGAGAAGAACTGCTTCTTCGGCCCAGCCACCTCGGGCGCGGCCCAGCTCCAGATACGCTCGCGGTGAAACGTCAACTCAGTCTCGCCCGTCATCCGAGTCTCGCCGAATCTCGGCCTCGACGGCCACAGCGCGGCGTCACCAGCGGACAGCTCATCAATCACTCCCTTGCGCACAACTTCGTACGCCTCCTCCTCCGTCATTTCCTCCGTCCACTTATTCCGATGGCCCCCCTTGACGACAGCCTTGTACGTCACAGACGGATTTCGCCCGTCGCCGTGCTCCTCGAAGCGGTGGCGCCACTGGCCGAGAACGTCCTGCAACTGCACCGCGCGATAGTCCCACTCGGACGGCGTCGCGAGCGTATTGTCGAGAGCGTTGAGTTTCGGCACGAGCAAGGCCATCTCGACGCCGACGCGGTACGAGCGCGACCAAAGCATTATTTTCGTGCGCTTGGAGTGGGTGTTCACAAAGGTGATGTTGCTGAAGGCCTCCTCCCACGTCCAGTTGCGGTCCGGGTCCGGGAGGTTGGCGGCGTCCCACATGTTGGTGAAGGGTTCCCACGGTTCGTCGTTCTCGGGCCAGTCGGCGAGGTTTTCGGGATGCCAGTCGCAGTACGCTCTGCTGATGCGCACTTCGCCTGTGTCTGTGGTGTGGTAGCTGTTCTGTTGTCAACATCGACCGTTACCACAACCAGGTGAAGGGACACCACCACCACCACCACCAAACGGCATCTCGACACTAGCAGAAAGAAAAACTCACCCGAGACGTCCAAAGTCTGCCATGATCTTGCAAAATTTCCCCGTCTTCTCTTCGTCAAACACATAATCATCCTTCCTCAATCCGCAGTTCACCGCGCGCGTCACCTGCGCCAACGAAGCCTTGCGCTCCCTCGCGGCCAACAACGACCCCAGATTCGGGTCGTCCAGCAGCAACCTCACGCGCTCGCTAAACACCTCGAATTCTTTTCCGATTTTCGGCAAGGGTTCCTGCTGCATCTTGACGTTCGTCGACGGGTTACATACAAACTCCAGCCATTTGAGATCCAGTTCGGTCACGGGAAGGTAGTTTCCGTGCTGCTCGCGGTGCTCTCGCAACTCATCGCGCATGTCCCAGCTGTCGGCCCCGTCGAACCCGAGATCAATGTTGCGAATCATGCCCTCGAGCATCAGCCGTGGGCTGCGGTTGTACGCCCTCTTCAACATGTCGCGGAGTGTACACAGCCGCCTGAAGCGTTGGACGTCGTCCTGCTCTCCCTCGCGTAGGAACGACATCGGCGTGACGGGGCCGAGATAGTTCTGCGTCGTGAGCACTGGATTCGTGTCTTCGTGCAACATCTCCATCATCTTCGTATGAGAATCATCTACGTCATTCCGCGCCGCGGCGGCCCGACGATAGTGGCTCTCGCGGAGAAACGAGAACCAGGACGTTAAACCCAGCGGATCGAGTTTTACCTTGGGAGGCGGGTTGCGCAGTCCCTGAGGCTTATACACAATCCCCTGGCCCGCGTCAATCTTGGCCTGCATCTTTTGCCTTTGCGTCAGGGGTAGCACCAGTTTGCGGAACGGGCTGAGCAGCGCAACGTTCTCGATGCTGTCAAAATGCGAAATGCACTGCTGCAACGCCGCTCTCTTGGCGCCTCTGTAACGCGCGAAGCGTTGCAGAGCCTCGCCCTCGGGGTACCGCCTCTGCATGTTGTGGACTTTGCCGTCTTCGTCGGTGAATTGCGACACCTCGCCGCCGATGAACTCGTCGTGCAGGAGGTAGAAGTTGGCCTCGCCGCGGAGGTGTTTGGCAGTTTCGGCCGGACCGCCCGCCATGCACTTTTCGTACCACCGCTCTTCCGTCGTAACCATGTTGAAGTCGGGTTTGTACTCGAAAATGGCGCCGCGTGAACCGGACCCAGGTGCGCGTTCTATTCCCGGATCCGTTCGCCATACAACATTGCCATCCTCGCGGAACCACGTCAAAAACGTCTTGCGGAGAAGAGGTCCCGGGATCTGGTAGTCCACGTCATGGACACTTTCCGGACATCGGTGGAGGAGATATCTCGCCCTGCGTACCCGCTCAGAAGCAGCGGGAGCAGCAGCCAGTGCCACGCTGCGGGCGCCGGCGATGGCCGGCAACCTTGTGCTGACGGTTTTCCCCTTTGCAAACGACAGGACGAGCGGCCGCGTGCCGTAGTGATACTGTTCGAAGACCCAGTGGGTGTGCAGCATGCTCGTGCACTCGCGGAGGTCGGGCCACCAGCACCGGGTGCGGGCGTCGGGCAGTTTGGCGCAGTGTTGGAGGTAGAGGCCTATATCTGCGAACTTGCGCTCCCAGCCGAGGGTGCGGTCGATGTCTTCGTCGGCGAGGAAGTTCTTGATGCGTAGGAGCTGGACCTGCGGGGAGTGGACGCGCCAGCCGCGGTAAGGGGTCATTGCGAGTTCGGCGGTGGGCACGGAGATGTCTTTGAAGAGGAATTTGATGAGCCATGATTTCTCTGACCCGGGGGCGGTGCGGTCTGGGTCCGCGGGCTGGATGATGGTGTCAGACATGGTGATGTCGTCGGAGATGGGGGACTGGGCGGGAGGCGTAGGTGGCGGGGGTGGAGAAAGGGGGATGAGTTCGCGCGGGGGGGTGAAGATGGGTTGGTCTGGGTCTTTGGGAGAGTCTGGAAGTTCGACTACGCGAGGGAATTGGAGGGGGAGTTGCAGGGTGGGTGGTTGTTGCGTGGACGGACCGAACTGGGGGTTCGCGATGGGTGCTGTCGAGGCTGATGGGAACGTTTGGCTTGTGGTTGACGATGGTTGGAACGCGGCGGACGATGTCGGATTCGCGGCCGAAGTGTCGGTGACGGTGACGATGGGAACGGTCGTCCCGGGAGCCACACCAAACCCGTGACCGACGTTGGCGCTGGGCCAGTTGTTGTACGTGGTCCCAGTCTGCATCTTCATCTGCATCTGCATCTCCAGCTCCATCTGCCTCCGCCGCTGCATCTCCGCCAACGGCAAGGAAATGTCACTCCGGCTGTCGTACGGCATATGTGTGTCCGTCGTCAACGTGCTAGGCCGCACAGCTCCCACCATGGCAGTCGACCGAGGACCATCGTCTTGGCGCGTATCCCCCTCCTCTTCGACGCAACTATCGTCATCAGGTATGGGCGGAAGTTCGTAAGGTTTGGCCCTTGTGATGAACTGGTTGCTGGTATAGTAGGGATCGAAGATGGCGGGATAAACCCACCCGTCAGGTGCCTCTCTCGGACGCCAATCAGTCGTGAAGGGGTTCTTCAAAGGCTCTCCGCCATCCCCGGGGGCCAGTGGCACACGCGGCGCGAGTTCCGGCACCTTTTCACGGCCAGCCATGATGGCGCCGGTGATGCCGACGTGCGGCATCTCCCCGTACGATCCATCCGGACCGTCCAGCACACCTCCGATTTCCACACCTCCGCCCCTGTTACTCTCTCTAAACTCGCCCTCGCCATACGCAGGCCGTTCCTCACCCGCCATGATCTCCGCCGTTGAGAAGCGCACCCCCTCGAAGCCCAAAATCTTGCGCCACTCGTCGACATGGTCGTCCTCGCGGATCTTGTTCAGCATCATCTCCCTCGCCTTCTTGAGCGACTTCTCGGGATCCGCCCGCAGCTCCATGGAGCGCCGCGCGATGTCCGCCGCGCGGAAGTCCTGGTACGCGCGCCACTGCGCGACGCCGAGGTCCGCGTCGCGCAGCCAGGGGTACCGCGAGCTCCAGATGGACGAGGCGAGCAGCCGGAAGTCTTCGTGCTTCTTGAGGGCGGCGTCGCACTTGCGCGTATGGATGAGAGACTCCACGTGCGTGTAGATGAGATAGGGTTTCGAGGTGTCGAGGACCTTGCGCGTCTTCTCCCACGTTTCGGAGGGGAACTCCAGGTAGATGTCGCGGACCATGACGGCCAGCGCGGCTGCGGGTTCCCCACGTCAGTTGCTGTTCTCTGCTAACACGGGGATGGCTGGGGACGATGGCTTACGCATCTTGTCTTGCGCCATCTTTGCGGTTGGGCTACCGTCGCGAAGCCGTGGCAAGCTGGCGAGTGTCCGGAGGGGAGGACAGATGATCCGATGGATTGCAGCTCCCCCAGCTATGGGCGCAGGACTAATATGGGAGCTCAGGCCGCTACGTAAACAACAAGTAAGATAAGAAAGGATACCAAGCTATTGAGAAGAAAGATCATGTCCTTTAGAGAAGAGTCATTGACAACAGGTTACAAAAGAGACTAGAGAAGGTCTGAAAGACGCGGGAGAGCTGATGGAAAGTCGGGAAGGCTGTCTTGTCTTCCAGGAGTTGCGAAACATGTCCGTTTTGAAAGCAAGACGACCTACAAATCACCCTCAAAGACGTAAGAGGGTGAGGTGTCACATTCCATATGGCCCATCTTAATCCACGTCAAAGACGACAGAATAATAAGGGCATCAACAGGGGTCGTCTACAAAGATGCGCGTTCAAAGGGATAGACGGCCAATGCAGACAATGCGATTTGGACAGCAAGCTGGATACCGCTTTCGGGTGCGCTTTGGCGAGCTTCGTTCTAATTCCGGCACGGCCCAAGTGGCTTCTTCTTTGTCAAAGGCGGTTTTCCCATTGACCGCAACGGTGCTTCGTCCGGACATTGCTTGTTGCAGTTGTCGCCATTGATGTCGCGAAGTGGCCGGTGCCCTGGCCGAGGGTTGTTGTTTCTGTCAGCCCGCGAGGTGGACGTAAAGCCACATAAGCGTCGCATCGTCTTGACGAGAAGATGCAGTGTTTCTGGAGACGTGTCTAGAAGTGTAGAAAGAGGACGAGGGTTCTCGCAGATTCTCTACAGTTATCGCAAAGGCGTTGCTTGTTCCCCGATATCCCATCGCAACCATGTCGGCCAACGATTGCAGAGAGTCAAGTCCATGCGACGATGAGAGGTCGTCTTCCCAGGAGACTTCGTCTCAGATGGACGAAGAGCTCGCTGGTTACGGGAGGACCGCAGAAGATGATCCAGCTCGTCAAGACAACTCCACAACTCGTGACGGTGAGGAACCGTCACCGGCGCAACTGGAGGAAGCCAAAGAAAACGAGCGACAACTCCTGGAACATGCTCGACTGGAACAAGAAACTCAGGACCGCGAAGCTGCCTGGCGACGTCGTCTCGCTTCGGAAACCCCGGCAACCTCTCAACCACCACCCATCGTCATCGGCGCGCCCCTGGGGAAGAACCTCACCGCCATCGAAGCCGCCTCCCTTCTCGTTTCCCAATGGGAGGAAATCCACCAGAGGAGCCTCTCGGAAACCTCCGAAGACAGCCGTCCCATCCTGGAAGCCCTCAACGACGCCCGCGCTCGTCTCTCCTTGCTCCAAACCTCCCAGGACGACCCCGTCACCTTGTCCTCGGACGAAGTCTCCCTACCCCTGAACTCCCTCGACGCGCACAAGCAAGCCTCCATCCTCTCCCGCATCGAGCTCCTCGAGTCCTCCCTCCACGAATCCTCCTTTGCCCCCGAAAAGTCCAACATGGCCGCCGCAATCTCCCTCTACCGCTCGGCCCGCATCCCCTACTCGTCCAACTGGGCCCTCCTCTACGCCGGGAACCTCGTCGACTTCGCCCCGTCCTACTCGTCCTTCACCCACGACCGCCAGCAACGCCTCGACCGCTACTCGCGCATGTACGGCCCGGGCTGGTTCTGGTTCGAAACCCCCCTCGCCCGCACCGGCGACACCTCGCCCTTCCTCGCCTCCCGCGGCACCTGGCTCCCGGAAACCGACACGTCGTACGACATGGGCCACTACACCATCACCATGTCCTTTCGCAGAATGTCCAACCTCGTCACCCGCACGCGGAAACGCCGACGCTCCCTCGTCGACGACGACGAAGCCAACGTCAGCTGCTGGCCTCTCCCCCCCTCCTCCCCGGAACGCGAACAACCCGCTTCGTCCTCTTCGTCCGACCCTTTCCGCTTCTCGAACCCGCCCACCAAACCGCGCCGCTCGCGGAACACGCGCCATCCGCACATGACTCCCGACGCGTCCGCGCCGACGCTGCACTTCCGCATGCTCCTCGACAGCGGCGCCACGCTGCCCATGCTCTACGACAAGGACGTGGCGGCCCTGGGCATCGACCGCGCCTCCTACGCCGCCGTCTCGCGCATCACCGTCGAGCAGGCCGACGCCTCGCGCGTGGCCATGTGGCTGTACGAAATGCAGGTCGCCGTCGTCGACACCAGATCCTGCGCGTCGCTCGTCTCCCCCTCGTCGCCCGTGTGGCCCGCCGAGGAGCGCGTGCTGGGCGGCATCATGCCCGTCATGGTCAAACCGGCCGCCAAACCCAAGCCCAAGCCCAAGGCGCCCGAGACGCAGAAACCGACAACGACGAGGTCATTTGCGGCGCCCGGCGGGGTCACCGGCCCCTGTGCGGTGACGCGGTTCGGCAGCACGGAACTCCTGAAAGCGGCCACGACGGTCGTGGACGAGGCCGAGGGGAGGGATTACGGGCGGCTGTCGGGGTTGCTGCCGTTCAAGGTGTGCTACGTGCAGTCGACGCCCGGGTTGAGGACCATGTGGCTCGGGGAGGACCGGCGCGACGTGTTGGGCGCGCACAGGATGCCCGGGCAGATGCGCTGGGCGCCGGGTGCGAGGATGTGCGACCCTGGACACCCGAGAGACCTGTGGCGGGACATCTGCGGCGACGAGGAGGAGGCCGGGGATCCGGTCGTGTTGGACATGGTTCACGAGAGGAGTGTGCCCAGGGCTGGGTTGGCTTCGGGGCGGCGCAAGGTGCGCGTTACCGACGTCGAGAAGAGTAGAGGACGCAGCGAGATTGTGGTGCGGGATGATCGTGGGGTCGAGGAGAGGTACATCATCGAACCGAGGGCGTTGCCGTCGCAGCAGACGGGATTGGCGACGAAGGGTGTAGGTGTCGGCGTGGCCGAGGGACGGAGGGTTCGTCCGTTTAAGAAGTCGACTGGTTTGTAGCCTGTTGGGAGATTCGGTAGGATGTTAAGTCGTAGATGTTTGGTTTATAGAGAAACGTATCACAGACAGATTCGCCTTCACCGCAGATGCGTCATGAACGCGCCCCAGTCGCCGAGTCCCTCCATCCATCCCAGGCTGTCAAACACGCCCGTCGATGCCGTGGAAGTCCATACAGCTTCCTCTGTGGACATGTCGCCTAGCAACTCAAGGTCGTCCGAGGGTTTGTCGGGTTTATGAGGCGTCGTCACTCGATCCATAACTCCCCCGTCAACGTCGCACCCGTCTTCGTCGCCCGTCTCCGACCCTTGGTCCTCTATCAGCGCCGTCCAGTGCTCCGGATTTTGATGGCGCTCGAGGACCATGGACGAGGCAGTGGTGCTGGTACCATCTGATTATCACGACGAGTCCGGAAAGGAGGTCCAGCGACCGTTCCGAGCACAGAAGGACCCTGTCGGATATTTGCTGCTTGAGCTCGTACATCTGTCCCTGCATGGATCGCAGACTGCGGAAAGAAGCAACCATGCGAATGCAGGACATGAGAAACGGCCTGGCGGTACCCAAAACATCCGCCGACACGTCGTCTGGTATGACTACGAAGGAATGTGCCGAAGTCAGCTCCTCGCGGTACAGATTCAGCAGGGCGTCGTCGGATTCGACTTGAGTTGGTACTTGTCCAGAAAGTGGTCGGCATATACACGATGGCGGCCCGGAGGAGTTGTAAGAGGCTGGAATCGAAATGTGATGTCTGTTCGGAGAAACCACCCCAGCCTCTTCGAGGGACCCTGTCTGGCGGCAAACGCTGTCCGGGAATGCTGAAGATGGGTTTCCTGGAGAGGCCACATCAACCCGTCCACGAAGAGCATCCACCTCTTCGGAGATGGGCGAAGTCGTGTGAGGGTCACCAAGGAATTTGATGAGAAGTTCCAGGCGCTGTTCGAGCAGAGCTATTCGCCTGGCGTGGGGGGGGTTAGTTGAAGAGGACCAGCTATGAGTCGAAGACGAGGGCAAGTCGTCGACTAGAGTGGCACAGCTCACAATGAATTTAGGGCGATAGACTCACGATGGCTTATTTTCTGTCTTCTTCCTCGGTTTATCAGCCCTCTCGGTACGTTATTTTCGCAGCCGTTGACACCTCTCGCACTCAATTGAATCCCGGCTTGGCGGGTCGCACGCATCGTGCTTCGGATGCTTTGCATTGCGCGCATGCTGTGCCCCATTTCAAAGGAGGATCCGATCTCCTAGAAGAGGACTGAGAGGTTGGCAGTGACATGGTAACAATCACTCGGTAGCCTCGATGAAGCATGTAATGGGAAAAGCCCACGATCGTGGGTGGGACTTCAGCAATTCAGCGCTAGGGAGCATTACATTTAGCGAACATGTGCCTGAACTTCACCCATCAAACTCTCCTTGATAGCCACCGCGACACGCGGCCTGGCTGGACTTGGTTCACATCATGGTCCAGTTGTTCAGACCGATCTGGATGAAACTAGCAACAGCGCTCATATTTGCCTTTTGCGAGTAATTGCACATGCGAACCTTTGAAAAAGTAGTCCTAGCGATGGTCCCTGGCTTGGTGCGTACGGAGAATATCGCAAAAGTCCGATCGCCGTGTCGGTTGTTGGGGGACGAACCGGCCATGACGGCCATCGCAAAGACTTTGGGACAACAAAATGTGCCATATCTAAGTTAACGGAGACGACTTGACTTCCAACTCTAGGCTTTATTTGCACCAGATTGAAATTTAAAGGTCATGTTGGCTCCAGACAAGCGAACCGCCAACATCGAACCAATGTTCGCCTCCCGAGACTGGCAGGTTGACAACCCTTCTTCAGGAGATCACTGGCTCTGAATGGATCACCGTATCTGTGAGTGGTTTGGTTTTACCGAGAGTAAGATGGAGCCAGCAAGCATTCAATTGACTATTGATCTTGGAGAGGTACCCCTAGCATCATCATCAACCAGATACTGTAAACCAAGATCGTCCTCCGGCAGCCTTTCAAAAGTCGGTTGAATTCTCACAAAAATACCATTACCAGCTCACTGTGAATCCTCGTACAGATTAACCGCCGTCTCCTTCTCCCCAACACAGACAGCATAAGCAGTATGGGCATGACCCTTTGCCACCTCGCAAAGCTCAGGCGCGAGGACCCTGTAAGCAAGGGCCATTCCAAGAAACGCAGCAGTGACGTGGGCGTTGAGTTGGCCCCATTTCTGGATCTCGAGCCGCGGCTTGCCGCGTGCCTTTCTGGGAGGGGAGGCTACGAGGGAAAACCCTAGAGCTTCAAGGCTCTTCACCTTCAGCTCCAAAGCCTCTGCAGCTTTACCCCTTTCCAAGCGATGGTGTGCAAGGGCGAAGTACGATTCCGAGAGCTCCAAACGCAGCGCCCCTTTTCTCTCTGGGTAACACGTCTCCAGCTGCGTCAGGAGTTTCTCAGCCTTGAACTGTTGGGCTGCCGTCTCGCAGCGCTTCATCGCCTGATGCAGATCCCCAAGGAGCGCCCGGCGTCTGCGCAGTATCTGCGACGAGGTCGACTTCTTGTCCTCGCACAGTTCGCACTGGCAGGTGAAGCCCCAGTTCTTTAGGCGTTTTTGGGTCGCTTGGTAGTCGTCTCCAGGGTTGGGTTGCTGGTAGCAGAACAGCAACTCGGTGCCGGCGTCGAGGTCTTGGGCGGCTCGCACAACCATCATGTCGCCGATGAAAGAGCGACGACAATTTCCGGCACAAGTATGATTGATGTGGGACGCGATTGTCCAAACACCGCAAGTGGTATGCTTCATGTCTTTTTCTCCGTGGGATCTTCCCATGGTCTTGAGGGTTGATCTCGGTGCGCCGAAGCAGTTCAGACTTACAATCCTCTCAACGAGGAACCTAAGAGAGGGTCAGCGTAGGGACAGACAAACAGCAGCATCAGCAATTGCATGTCTTGACTCACGAATCGGTTGACGGCTCTTCGGGTGAGGAAGGCTCGGCTGAGTGATAGTCCCCACGGTGCAACTTTGTGAAGCGCGAAGCCAGCTGGGGGTTATGATGCAGCTTTTGGACGATCATGGCTATGAGGGAGGCCTGGCCACCCACAGTCATTCTCTTGGTGCCCAGGTTCATGAGTATCTTAATCTTTTGGCGACTGACGGCGTCATCTTCGCCGGCGTAGCTGTATGCAAAGGCCTTCTCGCAGAACAGCAGATCTCCGGCCTTCACAGCCTTGGTCGTGAAGAGTCCGTTTCCGCGTCCCAGTGAGGGTCTGACCTCGACCGGGGCGGAGAAGGTTGCGCAGTCGATAAGCGGTGGAGTCATGCTGGCCTGCTCGTGCATCTGCTTCCACTTATACTCCCCGGCCACCTGCTCGCGGATCCGGCAAGTCACTCTTTTGATCTCCGTCTCGGCGTCTTGGTTATTGGGGTTCAAGTCGACCACTTGCTGCAGCTTCTCCAAGCATAAGCTGAACTGTTCCAGTCCGTAGCAGGCCTTGGCCTCCCGGAACAAGCCTTTCTCTGTTGCCTCGCCGCCATGTCGGGCTCTGAGGGCGTCGGCCAGAGCCTTTTCGGGGCGTTGGAGTCTCAAGTTAGCAAGCGAGCGGTTTAAAAGGGCAGCTTTCTTCTGCTCGACAGTCTCGGCGAAGGAGAGCGCATCGGAGTACCTGGTCAACAGTCAGAGGAGATGATTTGCGGTGGCCTTGGCACACTTACAAACGCTCAGCTCGCCCCCAGTTATGTTGTTTGACCGCCGCGTTACCCTGCATTCGGGCCTCTTCCGAGCTGCCACCAACTGGTTTGAGCGATCTCCATCTCTGCGGGATCCTCTCGTCGTTGCCGGAAAGATGAAGAATGTCGTCTACATGGTCCACCCGTAAGCTGTAACCACCGCTGGTAGTGACCTTGAGGAAGGGTTCCTTGATCATGCAAATGCTGTTCTGTGGTAGAAGGTCATCGGCGTGGATCTCCTCTGGCTGATTGTACAGCTGGAGCAGGACTGCAGTGCCTGCCTCGTCTTCCGCAATGGCCATGATGCCATTGATCCTGTCGGTTGGGGTCATTGTTCGAATGACGACTTGCTTGCCCCGGTTGTGTTCTTCTAGCTTCATCTTGGAGATTGGAAGAGGTCGAAGGGTGGCCGTAGGTCGAACACAGGGAGGATACGGTGGAGAAACTTGTGTGGTGGTCAATATCATCTGTCCACCGCCGCCGCTGTTAGATCTTATAAGTGACGAAAACCGTGCCATCATGAACTCGCGTATGAGGATTCCAGCAGATGGGTGGTCGCTGGGGATTTCCCCTTTGCGGGACCCGGCGCGATCTGCGGCCTCTTTGAGACTTTGGAGATGCGACTCGAACTTCTTGACGTCGGAAACATCTTTGACATCCATGGCGACGGATGGAGCGACTGAATGGAGCGATCAATCAAAGGGATGTGTACTTCCTGAGGGCTTGATACTTGAAGGAATAAACTTGTAAAAAGTCGGTGTCGTAAACTCTGAAGAATAGGGGAGGAGGAAAGAGGAGGGGGCATGGAGCAACGAGGAAGGAGCAACGAGGAAGGAGCGAAGGCTCTGCTCGAAATGTTTCTCGTCGGGCCCAGGGTACTGCTTCCAGAGTCCAAACGTGCGCGTTTGCTTTGGTCTCGTTCTATTGGTGTGAAGAAGGATCCGTCTGTTTCTTCTTTGCTGTGGGAGGCCTACGATGCGTTTGCCTCTGCCTACGCACTTTGGTTGTGTAACACCAACGGAAAAGGCGTATCTTATTGAGACCTCTGACGACCTACAGGCAGTCAAAAAAGTAAAAAGGCGTCGAGTTGTATGAGTCTTGGTGTTTTGTGAGTTCCTAGACGAGTGCAAATACGCCGGCAACCAGCTTGCAAGAAAAGCCACCACCTAGACGAATCACGGTCGACTGACTCTTTGCTACCACCGACAACAACGACGATGGATGCCGACGACGACGGTTATGACTAAAAGAGACTATCTAGCGTGCCAATTATTCTAATCAGATACCCAGGCGGCCGCTTAGAGCGGTCCCATGCATTCAGGCCTTCCCAACACCCGTCCCATGATGCACATGAACAGGGATGATTCGACCGCTTGCAAGCTCGATGCGACACTCCAGAAAGTTCCAAAAAAACCTTTCCGACAGTTCAGTACCTGATTCTGATTACTGCTTGCTTCAAATCCATCCATACAAAGGTTGCGTCGGCGAGAGATGGGAGCATCCCCCAGTAATAGAATAGGTAGTGCGTCATCCATGTTGAACCATGACGAAGTGTATCAGTCCTAGAGGCAGCAGCTTCACTGCCTTGAATCACTTTGTCGTGTACAACCCAAGCATGTATTGTCGCCTAGATGGAATCCATCCACCGACCTCTCATTTGAACAGCATCCTGCCTCCGGAACCCCGCGCGGCATCGGCCGTCGCCGTGCCGAGATCCAGACCCACATCGGCGCCGACTTGCTCTAGTGGGGCTCAGTGTGTCCGTGGGAATCGGCGTGTATGTCTTCTTGCCGGGCCTTCATGCGCCGTTCTTCTCTGGATACACAGCCTTCCAGATACATTACACTTCCAAGGAACGAGTTTCTGCCATACTTGGGTACTTCATACGCATAGGTATTCCCCTTCGCTAGGCACAACAGACCTATAAAATTGGCCATTCTCCGACCCTCCGCGACCCTCCGAAGCCATCCCACAACACCCGGTGGAAGCAGAGTGCATAATGAACGGCTGAAATAATTGACAGCTCTAATTTTCCTCCGGAATTTTCGGTCATTCTCGGAGACTTGCGTCTCAACCCCCAAACATCCTGCATTGAGGAGGCGCTGTGAAGCCAGCCGTCAGTAGCTTGATTGATGACCCATCCATGCCGAGCAACTCCGATGCCGCGGATTTAATGCTGACCGCATCGTCTTGCGTGTAGGAAGTGCCTCCGACATCTGAAATTCATCATGATGCAGCCTCATTGGTAATTCTTCCTATTTGACCCAAACAGCAAGGAAGTAGAGGTGGCCAGGCTCCTTGGCATATAAGCAGTCTTCTCCTCTCCCACTGCCTCTTTGTATCTCACCTTCAAAGTCAAGAGTCAAGAGATTACAAAAACAAACCCTTTTGAGCGGAATATCATCACAATGCAAGGCATCGCCAAATTGGCCATCCCCAAAGGCTCGACAGTCCTCGTCGTCGGCGCCAACGGCTTCATCGCCTCGCACGTCGTCAACCAGCTCCTTCGCTTCGAGTACAAGGTGCGCGGTACCGTCCGCGATCCAGCCAAGAACGCCTGGCTACCCGCCCTGTTCGATAAAACATACGGCAAACGTAACTTTGAACTTCTGGCCGTCCCTGATCTTATGCGCGACGGCGCCCTCGACGCAGCCGTCAAAGGTGACTTCCCTCACTGGCTCCTATCGTTCCCAACTCACACACATCACAGGGGCTTCCGCCGTCATCAGCGTCGCATCCCTCGTATCCCACGACCCCGACCCGACAAAAGTCATCCCTCCGGCTGTCCGACTCATCGAGAAAACACTGCAGTCCGCCTACAACGAACCCAGCGTCAAGCGCTTCGTGCTGACTTCGTCCTCGACCACAACCATCCCCTGGGGACCGGAGGGCATCGCCGAGGGAAGAGACATTAGAAGCGACAGCTGGAGCGAAGACGCGCTGGAAATCGCCCTCGCACCACCGCCTTACACCATCGCTCGCGCCGGACCGGTTTACGCGGCCAGCAAGATCAAGCAGGAGCAGACAATGTGGAAGTTCTTCGAGGAGAACAAAGAAAGGAGACCTGACATCATCGTCAACAGCGGTGCGAACAGGCTCCAATCTAGGGCATGCGAATCAAGTGGTTAACTTTTGTTCAGTTCTCCCAGCAATGACCTTCGGACGGAGTCTCGACCCCGTCAACCAAGGGCACGCCTCCAGCTCCGAACTCATCGAAAAGCTCTGGAAATGCGAAGCCATCCCCACCCCCTTCGTAGCCCCAAGTCAGTACCCCTCCTGCCTCTATAGACTTATCTCTCAGTACTCACATATTCTCGTAGGGCTCTTCTCCGACGTGGAAGACGTCGCCCTCCTCCACGTCGCGGCCACCATCCTCCCCGACGTCCGGGGCGAGCGCCTCTGCGCCTTTTCGGAACCTTTCCACTGGGACAAGGTGCTGGATATCCTGCGGGAGCAGAACCCCGATCACGAGTTCCCCGCGGACTTTGTGTCGAGGGAGTGCAAGAATCGGATCATGACGAAACCTCGTGCGGAGGAGGTGTTGAAGATTTTGGGGAGGGAGAGGTTGACGTCGCTTGAGGAGAGCTTGCGTCTCAAAGTGGAGGACCTGCGTCAGGGGTTGTAAGTCGTGTCATTTGAACCCTTGGTCGGTTTAAAGAATAGGATGGGGACAAATAGAGGAAGGAAGGATGCTTCTTTTGGTCTGGAAGAACATTCCAGCAATTGCTCGGAGCTGATGAAACATATAAAGGCTTTCAACGACGAATTCAATATGTTCCTCAAGCAAAGTGAGGTGTCTCTTCCACGTTGATAAACGACGAAGCCTTCGAGGGCAGCTGCGCAGCGCTTCTGCCTGCAACACGCATCATTTGCCAGGATATGCGGCTGCCGGAGACGGTGACGGACGCCGCCGAAGGGGCAACGTCGGCCTTTACTTGGGTAGCTCTTACGTTTAGCCCGGAAAGATTAAGTCATTGACTCGTTAACAAAAAGCAGTACGTTGAGCTGGCCCCAAGACTATACACACAGATGAGCGGCGAGGAAGCTCATCGAATACATCTTTGGCAGTTGATGCAGTGACTTCAAACGCCTCTTCAGAAGCGCCAAAAGATAACAGCGAAGGCTTTCACTCGGCTTTCGATTATGTTGATGTTTGAATGGTGTATAAAAGAGAATGTTGGGGCAGCCCAAGGCCATGAAGTAAACACGCCAACGTAGGTCCGGATACGCACGGTTTGGTGAATTATGGCTTCGGTTCATAGCCACATGCTTTGATTCCATACCTCAGACACGTGGTAAACCGACACTTTGAACACAGGTACCGTCAACGTATTACTCCCAGACAGTAATACACAAAGGCCAAGGATGATCGAGGACGACGTCTTAGGTATGATGCGTGAGACGTTGTACTGGAATTTGGGAACGACGTGCTCATGCTGCGGTATCGAACCTGACGTTGTGGTTACTTCTGTGGTTGCAACTGATCTTATAACTGAGCCTGTTGCTGCCCAGCTTGGTGGTGAAAGGGAACCAAAAGCCTAGTCTCAGGCGCCTCGTCTTGCACAGAAACTGCCTGGAGGCGCACAAATACGCCCAGCCTGGCGACGGAAATTCCATTATAAATAGAAGTCGTGAAGGTATCACTTTGGACCCAACGTGACTGTCCCTGAACTCTTCGAGGCCATAGGTGCCTGGCTGCCATGGCGATGTCGCAACAAAAAGTCGACGTTTGGCGGTTAAATCCATCATTTTCATGCCAAAACCTCAGCATCACGTCACATGTTATCGGGTATACACACCAGCCAGTCCGGAACGGCGAAGATGGACACCGGATGTTCGCCTCTCTGTGTACATTATTACAGCCATGACGATCATGTCCTAAGATTTTCTGGCAACCAAATGCAAAAGACAACCTACATACTGTTCGAGCCATTTGCTGGAGAAAAGAACTGGCAAGTGCTGTCGTCTTCTCTAGCACTTATGCATGTTTCTGAGCAGTTGTTCCATAGACCAGTTTGCAACGAAAACCGAGCGCCCTACTCACGGAACTTCCTATACAAGACGCCGGATATGTCCAGGTAAGTGGTAGAGGGCAAATCTAATCGTCGTTATGCCAACTGGATGCGCCTCGCACTGTCAACAGCTGCCTTATGAGACGCTCCTTGCTGGGTAACCTCGATAGTCATACTTCATCGCCATGCACCACAACTTTCCGGCAGTCGATCTCACGGAATACTTTACCAACGACGGAGATGAAGGACGCCAGATTGAAGACTACCAGATGGTAGAGAGAGAGATCGTCTTGGAGAGAATTCCATGCGAGGTGTCCTCTGTACCTCTGTTCAATGTGGTCCTTTATACCTGTAATTTGCTACCGGGACCTCGAATTGAATAATGCTCCTGGCCACCCGTTGCCGTTACCACGAGACCATTCTGTCAAGCAGTCAAGTTGATTGTGGCTCTCGATAGGGCCCATGTCTTATCCGTAGACAAGCCTCAAGTGCCTCCTTATGAGTCTGATCGTGCCGTCCGCCTCATCGAACATTTCGATCAAACAAGCATCTTCCACACTCACCTCTGCCAGCTGGCCGCTAAGCATTGAACGTGCACCTCTACATCATCCCCGCCAAAGCGAACGAGCCACCAAATTCTCACTTCCGACATCAATCATGCGAAATCTGCATGATAATGGCTTGTCCGAACCATCGAATTCCCAAACCTCCACCCGCAAGTCCAGCTTCAGCCCCCTTACCCTATCGTCAATGCACCAGCATTCTACAGCATCCCCCGTCTCAACTCCCGATAGCATGAACCTGAAGACGATAAGATCAGATGAACCACTGCAAAAACCCTACCGGTTCCGTCGAACATCCTCGTTGCCAACCGTTGCATTTTATCGGCAAGCTCTTCTTCAAGCACATGCCATCCAAATCTTCAGGGTTACCCACAGCATGAAGAGCAAGGAAGAAAAAAACGCCAACCGTGTCTCACTTCGAAATTCCCTCTCGACCATCCACAACCGCAAAAGTCCAGAAAAAAGCCCAATTGCAAAACCATCCGCCACCGTGGCCGGCTCACATCGTCCCTCTGGATACATTCGCATGACGGCCTTCAATGCAGGAACACTCCCACCATTTCCCTCCACCATCCACATCATTATCGGCAATTACCCAAGCCCCACAAGACCGACATGTCAATTGCCGAACTACCAAAACCTACTGATTCACCCACCCAGTCCAGGGAAACTCCAGTCGAGAGTATACTCAGTAAGTCACGTCCAATCTAATACCGTTCAATATCCTAATTCCTCTACCCATTACGAATCCTACCTCGCGAAATTATATCCCTATCGTACTATCCGTAGATTGCACTACAACAGAGGTACTCCGTACTCAAGCCCCCTACCTATCCCAGCCCATGACGTCCCCCCCACACACACCAATCACACAAACCCGCCCCACCATCTCCGAAAAGCGCGACCCCCACCCATGCATAGCTCCCACACTAAGCCAAACCAAGGTTAAGCCCCATCTTACATAACCATCTCCATTCTTTCCATCCCAAAACCCCCATCAATTGCACTTTCATCCAATCTTCTTCATCCTGTCACCTTTAATGTCAAAACTCAGGATGAAGAGATGGTTGAATGTCGTATACGATCGCCATGCTGCCATGCCACATTATAAAAACCACTCAAACGCTGCATCAAACGCGTGGATCGTGGATCTGCATTGCTGTCAGTCCCTTACCTCAGGTACATGCGCCACACTCCAGACCGTTGGCTACCACCCCTCCGTCCGGACCGCGCGCATCCAACGACGCACCTAGCCGTCAATGATTAGCAGCAGCACATTGATTATCATACTTCAGCCCTGGGCCAGGGGTTGTTAACGGCGTGCCGTGGTGGTGTACCGCCTCCGTCATTTCCCATGTGGGCCACCAAGCAGTTGATCGTTTCTCTTGTGCGACTCGAGGAAACACGCTCATGTCACACACTCGCCAACATCACATACACCAAACGACAAGCCATTCATGAGTTCCATGTGCAGAGTTTTTTGCTCTTTTTTTGTGCCTTTGTACAACTACCTTACACAGGGGGAAGTGCAAATGCGGGGTATACGGAAAAAGTCTCGAACCCCCTACTCCCCAGGCTGTCTGTCCCAAGACCGGCGCATTCAAGCCCGACGTCCCAGGGAAAATGATCCCTTCTCCATCCAGAAATGTTCCTTCCACCGTGTTGGGAAGCCCATCCAGCCTCTCTCCAAAGTGAAGAACAACCGAGCCAGATCTTCTCATCCTGATGCTCCATCCGTCCTTCGGCCAATTAGGGGATATCCGGCCTGGGGAACAGACGTGAACGGGATGTGAGATCCGTCAACCTTCTCGAGAAAAGTGTGGTCGTCCCGGGTAGCTAAAATGTACCGGCCAGAAGGTTGCGTGTGCTCAGTGGCCTCAAGTTCCCATCCATGGGTTGGGGCAGAGGCCGACTCCAAAAACAGCCCACGCCTCGCGATCCATCGAAAAATAAAAGTTTCCACCTCACTTTTTTTTGCTCCCGTAGAGAAATTTCTTCCTTCCTGTCGGCTGACCTTCGTTTCTAGTGTGAATTCTTTCGCATCATTGAAGGTCGGGTGTCGAGTGTCTCCTTCCGTCTTCCACAATTTCATCTGCCCGCCGTTCTTCTCGAATCCTTCACCCTTCCGGGGGCGACCTTCTCGCGAACGTAAACTCTTCTTGGGGTGTTGTGTAGTAAAAACCGCTGAATGCTGTGTAGGGAAGGAAAAAAAGAAAACCTCGGGGGTTGGGTATGATCCGTATTCCTTTTTTTAGGGGGCACTTCTGGTGAGTGGGAAAAAAAAGGATTGTTGCAAAAAAATAAAAACGCTCGATGCCATGACGTGCTGCTGAAAATAAAACCATTCTTGTTTGGCGCTTGCAATCTTTTTTCTTCTCCTTTTTTCACTTCCTGGACCTTGAAGATGCCCTGACCATTGGTTGTAATGGGGTGAAATCGTCGATTGCCCGTATCGTAGTGTTGGACGCTTGTGGGTAATCGCTTTCGGGGCCCAGCTTCAGTCCCAGAGGTTGACTCCAAAGTAGACTCTAGGCCATGGTGTGACCCGTTGTGGTTTGCGCGAACGGGGCGTACTGCTGCTGCACCTGCTGCTGCACAAACGCCGCCGTGTTCGACTGAGGGGTGGGTGTCACCGGACATCTCGGGACAGGGTATGCGTCCTTTGCTGCAACATTTCCGTAGACGGCGCCGTCAGGGGTGATTGGCGGGGTCATGTACCCGTCAGCGACTCCCTGAACGGCGCCGTGGCCTTTATGCGGCGTGCTGTAGATGTTGGACTGCTTTGCTGACTCAGAAGGCGGACTCGGAGGGCCCGACTGGGCGCGTGCGATATTGGCTTGGTGAGCCATGAAAGAGGTCAGCTTCTTGGCGACGCCTGACAGGTGAGGTGTCGAGTACTTCCTGGCCAGGGCGACCGAGGGGTTGTGCAGGTGTTGGGAGAGAGTCAAGAGGGTGACGTTCTCGACGTGGTCCCACTCGCCGTCGTTGATTTCGGGCTCGCCAAGGATCGCTCTCGCCAGGGCCAAGGAAGCGCGGGCCATGATGGACGGCTTGGTGGAGACGAAGTCGCGGTGGTAAAGAGCAATCTCGCAGATGTAGGCGGCCATGTGCTCAACCTCGATCTTATCGTGCTCCTCGGCGACGATGAGTTGGGTGAAAAAGTCGACGGTGGGGTGGCCGATAGTCCACTCAAGAGTGTTGAGGACGTGCATCTCCATCTGGGTGAACATCCCGGCGTCGTACAAACCGCAGCACATGTTGTTGAGCTCGTGAATTTGGGGCACCCGGTCCTTCTTGTCTCCGTACTTGGCAGCGATCAGCAGAGCGGCACAACCAACGAGCTGATAATGCTGCTTGTAGACCACACGCTTCGAGCAGTAGCGGTCGAGGAGGTTGGCGGTGAGGAAGAGGGTCTCGGGGAGGAGGGCGAAGGCGGCATGGGCCTCGATGAGGAAGTCGATGAGGTAGGGTCTCATATACCACTGGATCTCACGCTGCATGTCAATGAGATTGGCGTCAGGCATAGTCTCATCCTGGCCAGTTTGTCAGCTACGACCCACTTGACTGTTCTTCGCAGCTCTCACCTCCATGTGCCTCATGTGCTTCATGATGTCCTCGAGGTACTCATCACCAGCTATGCGGGAGAGCTCACTGGCGATGATCTCCTGCCGCTGTCTCGCAAGCATCTTGGCAGCCTCCCGAGTTCCCATGCGCGGATGTTGGGGTTCGTCGTGGCCCTCAGTGAAGAAGGTGGAGTCGGACTGCTGTTGTTGCTGGTAGTGGGCCATTTTGAGGGGTTGTGATGGGTGGCGTGCGGGTGTAAGGGTTGGACGATGACGAGGTCGAGGGTCCGTTTCGGGAAAGAGTGACGATCAAGTTCTCCAGGAAGCTTTTTTTGGTGTACGGAAACGATGAAAAGTCGAAATCAGAATCGGGTACGCGAAGAATGAGTGGAACGAGGCGTCCGGAGGATTAGAATATTAGTATTAGAAGGAGCGTGGGTGAAGCTGAGAACAGAGTCCTGCGAAAAGAGTGACTGTGGCTGGATGAAAAGCCGAAATGATGCGAGACCGAGTTCTTGGTGCGCGCGGAGAGTGGCCGGGGGATAGCCGTTTAAAGAGAGGTCGACAAAAGTGCTCTGTGAAGAAGGGAAAAGTTTGGTCAGCTTTGTGGTTCCTTGGATGAATGCAGGTGCTCAAGCAGACCCAGAGCAGCAGTGATTGTGAGACAGGAAGCTATCAGAGACGGAGACGAGGGCGGTCCAGGTCCGTTGTGGGCTGTAAAATACCGCTGACGGCGGTCGAAAGGGGCAGATCGGAAACCGCCTGGCAGGCGGACGGTGGAGACAGGCTGGCACGAGAGGAGATGGGGGGGATCAACCAGATTGGCGAATCTTGTATGGAGCAGGAGGGTGAGGATCGTAGGGGATGGAGGGGGTGGGTGAAGGGCAGAGAGAAGAGCTCCGAGGTTGATTGGTAAATTGGCAGCAAGGCTCACCACTTCCTTGTGAGGGCCACCGCAATCAGCGTGGTTGAAATGAGACAATTCCTGAGGCCTGGATGGGGGAGCAACGAGCGAATGTGTCCCACGGCGACCCAATTCTCGTAAGGGTAGTGATGTAGGTTGGTCGTGAATGTGGGGAGAGAGAAGAAGCGTGTATAAGGAGCAGATGGCAACGGTACACGTAAGGGGGGAAACGAGTTCGTTGTTCGTCCGACTGACACGGGAGGGGCTTGAATTGGGTTCGAGGGGGAAGATGGTGTTCGTGCTAGACAGGAAGAAGCTTGGACGGACTTTGAACATGGAGACGAAGGTTCATCCCGTCATGAGGCCAAGGCAATCCAGGTCCATCTGTCTCGCCGACATTTCGCGCGCACATCTCTCATTGGCATGTCAATAGCAGCAGCATCACTAAGAACGTACCTTCACGCTGACGGTGTCCAGAGGACGAGAAGAGACCACCTTATAATCCTATTGGGATCATGTATGATGATACTGGTCAAAGTCGATGATGGTTTGGAGGTGAAGAACCCAAGTCCTTTTCGGAGGTTGCTGAGCGGTGACGAAGCGAATCGTGACCGGGGCCGACGAACCAAGATGGCACAGGGGCTCTTGAGGAATGAGGGCGTGTGGTGAGGCCGACGGAACTCAAGGGAGTGAGTCGTCGTCGGAAGGCCGATGAGGTCG
The DNA here is from genome assembly GCA_001693025.2 of Colletotrichum lindemuthianum. NCBI lineage: Eukaryota > Fungi > Ascomycota > Sordariomycetes > Glomerellales > Glomerellaceae > Colletotrichum > Colletotrichum lindemuthianum. The sequence continues at coordinate 52,168 of MASP02000106.1, read as the reverse complement.
TAGGGTTGCACAGGTCTGAGTCGAGTTCCTCTGGCGAGGAATTCTTCAGGGGTGTCTTTTGGTGTCGACTCGCCGAGGATTCGGGAGGGATGATGCGAGGGGCAGAACGGGCAGGGACGTGGATCAAAAACGATAAGAAGTGTAGAAAATACCAATCAAGGTCTTCTGCACTTTTTCGTTTCTTGTCTTCTTTCAATCCTGTCACGGGAACTGTCTGATCCGTCCTCTTGTGAGAGTTGTTGGGTGACGCAGCTCCAAGCCGTCAAAAAGGCCAAGTGAACCCTTTGAGAGACCGATGAGGTGGAGGCGGGGGAGGGTGGTCGTCTAGGAGGAAGCTCGTTCGTCCTGGTCGCTGTTGGTTGATCGACGAGAGTCGAAGTGATGGGTTGGAAGCGAATCCAATCCGGGTCGAAATCGAGGTCGAGAGTCGATGAGTCCGAGGGGGGAATCGCCAGATTAAGTCTCTCGTTCCTTCCACTTTTTTCCTATCCTCTGATGGGTTAGAGAATGGGAAGACCCTTTTTGTCGTCTACGTCGAGGCAAAGGAGTCAGGAAGGACTGGCTGCGGAGAGGGAATGAATGGATGGAGAGAGACGAAGGGGAAGTAGGAAGGGGGAGAGGAGGGTAGGTAAAGGGTTGGAGGAGAGCGACGGAGATGAAAAAGGATTGGAAGAGAACGAAGGTGTTTTAACCAAGCAGCCCCAGTTGGAGAGACCCAGCAGGAAGAGTGGATGTGGGAGAGGGAGTGGGAGGAGTACCTTAGGAGTGGCAGTATATCGGTTGGAAGGTGAGGTGGTGCGGTACCTGACGTAGGTACTTTGGAGGCTTCACTACTAGTAAGGTAGGCAGGTAGGCATGGGTAGGTAGCCAGCTTTGGCCTAGGTGGGAGGAGCCAGGAGAGAGCGGTGCGGTACGGTGCGTGGAGGAAGTGGTGTGGTGGGAGGCAGTACCTGACTCTCGAAGTACTTGCAGTGGAGAATGGACTGTCGAGGTATCCGTACTGCGTTTGATAGAGAAAAAGGAAGAAAAAGGGCAAGCTAAGGAAGGAGAGGTGGTGCGAAATGCTACTGCGAGTGTACCTGCCTCTTGATTTGCCCCTACTGCTCGGCTCTCCTTCTCTCAGTGGCAGTAGGAGCAAGGCAGGACCACGCCGAGTCGCTACTGCTCGACCGGGCTGGCTTGCTGGGGCAGGCGTCCAGCGGTGCAGGACAGGACAGGGTAAGGCACCGAGGCAGGAAGGACCACCACCACCACCACCAAAAGGACAGGGACAAGGAACAAGCTCGAACCGGGGCAGGCGGGCTGGATTGGCAACTACGATTGGCAAGTCGCAATTGGCGCGCTGGGTAAAGACGAGGACCAGGAACCGTGGGAAATAGTACGTACCATCCTTTTTCCGCCTACGCAAGTGGTAGTGGTACTTTTTGGCTGACAGCTCTCTATCGCTTTCTCCGCCCGTCGCTGAAGCCGCATCTACCGAGAACAATCTGGAAGGCAGAAAAGGGACGAACTTGTGCTCTTCCAGATGTTAGCCAGCAGCCACAAGACATACAATCAATTGTCGTTGACTACGGTTGCTTGCCTGGCTGTTTTGCTTGTTGTATGCTGGTCTCCGTCTGCACCTTTCCAAGGCAAGGCACACCCAAAGTAACCGGGCTTACTGTGTACTGTTATGCGTGTCCCCTATACAAGCAATGTGTACGCAGTCGAAACTGCGGCTGCACTCAGCAGGCGATGCCTGTCAACTGTGTGCCCCGAGTGGACGGTGGGTTGACAGTGGAGCTGGGCGCAGGCCTCGATTGGATACGATGGCTTCCTTGCGCAATAATAAAACGTACTGTGTATACGTAGTACGCAGTAATTAATGGTTGTACTTGTATGCGTGGTCGGAGATGTACGCTTTACGACACAATGCCTGAGTTTGTGCAGCTCGTCGCGATTGTTCGAGATGTGCGGAGTGTACCGAGAATGAGTATCCGCACAGAGTATCGGTAATGCGATGAAGCTTACGGAGCAGTGAGGTGATGATGCCCGTTGCGTCGAGGAAAAGCAAAGAAGCCACGAGACACTTTACTGCAACAGCTCGTCTCCCTTGGTGCCTGCAGCCAGCAGCAGCGACTTCAACAGTGACAGTGCCAGGCTGGCTTTGTGTGTATCACAAACAAACGGCTCGTCGTTGATAGCGTGTTCCACCGTCCGATACGGAAACCCAGGTGGCCTACAATTCTCCGTATGGCGCGTGCATTAGTGAGGAGGAGGCGTCAAACCCCGGGCTTGACGGCTGGCCGCAAGAAAGGGTGACAAGACACACGAGGCCAAGCGAGACGAGACGAGGACGGGATCACCGGCCTCGAGCGAGGGGTTGATCTGGGAAGGCGAAAATCCCAGCGACCAGTGGAGCCGATGCGATGAGAGTTGCTACTTTTGCTGCTAATCAATTTGAGCATGCGCTACGCTACTGTGTATTCTTACGCAGACGTTGGACGATGCCGGGACTAGGGACGACGAAACTCGAGCTACTGTCAGGAGTCGACGGCAAACTTGAAAGAAATGGATTTCAAACGTGGCGCTGGGTTGTGCGATTTCCCTCTGCTTTGTCGCTGGTAGTCGATTGAGCTGGCTGGCAGTGAGGCAAGCGAGAGACTCGGTATCGTCTTTCAGGGCTCCGCGATACGTGATTGGTCGCCTTCAGGCTTGGCCAGAACGAGCAAAGTTGAACTCGCCAGTCGTGATTGGCGGATGGTGTATCGAGTTGCTGACTGATGATCAAAGCAAAAGGCAGCATCCGTTGGTGAGATCAGCCCAGTCGGCGATGTGCTATTATGCCATGGCAAGCATAAGGTGTGCAACAATGTGTGTATGTGTATCTGTATGAGAGCACTCTTCATCAAGAAAAGTGCAGGGTATTCCCGAGCCCGTGGTATTCCGTCTGCAGCAGAGTTCACACAGGGGTCGTATGTGCAAATGTCTGTGTGTGCGATGTGTGGGTGGAGGAGGACAACCCCCTTCTCTGTGCTTCTGGCGCAGAATATCCGTAAGTACGGACCGAGTGGTGACAAGTCAAGGTTCAGGGCCTCTGGTTTTCGTGGAACGGACGTGGTGTGCAGGCCAGGCTATGGCAGGTAAAGAATGAAAAGGGCAATAAAAAAAACCGTGTGGTTCGTGGTTCGTGGTTCGTGGCCGTGGTCGTGGTCGTGACCGTGTCAATGGTCGCGGCGTAGGTTGATTGTGGTGTTGAGTGAAGCCATCTGTAATTGGTCGACAACGCGGTACAGGGGACTTGTGTGTATACAGGGAACGTATCCGTACGGAGTAAAGTTCCTAGTATTGCAAGGCACGAAGGATACACCTTCTGGAAGCGTGTGCTCAATGGACTGTCTGTGGGTATGTACCTTGTGCGCTTTGAGGAGTGATGGGGTACTTGTGCAGTGGGTACGGTGTCTTATGAACGGTTGACGTGGAGTCGCGGATGTTGCATCGTGTGGTTTGGCGACATTAAAAATGATGGATGACGATGGCAGGCGTGGATATAATCGTGGAGATAGTATGCGTGTGCGTAACGAGACCACTCCAGCGCTTCAATTTGGAGCACAGAGTGTGGCTTGTGCTGCAACGCTCCTGGGCTGGGCTTGGAATTGGCTGCTTGTGACGGATAGAAGGACGACGACTGACATACGATTAAGCATCAGCATCACCTTGGGATATGACGGTGGGGAGTTTGCTCAAGGCGCCCTGGACAGAACCAGATTTCAAGCTTGATTCATATACATACTACGGATACCCCGCATGCATACGGATACTACAAGTGTTCATCAATACACGAAAGAGGCCCCTGTTACAGTCTCAGCTGGTCGTGATTTTGGGTCGGTCATCTGCGAGTACGAGTGCAATCGTGGTTTTTTGTTATTTGTTCCGATCGATGTTCGAAGCTAAGCATAAAAAATCCCTACTTGAATATCAAGTGCTTGTTTGTTGATGCAAATCTCGGACTGTGACTGCGCATGAACGAAAGCAAAAGAAATAACGATACTTGGCAATAATGGAAGGGTCGCCTGCCGTCCGGGCCTTCTCCGGGACGGGCCTCCACCCAGGACGTATCTACCTCTTATCATTGGATGAACCGCCCTCAGATGTTGCCTTCCTTTAGCATCAGAGCACACACACACACACACTGGAAGTCAGCAATCGTCTCCTTCTAGAAGGTCCAATGGATACCCCAAATAGAGTGTCAAGCCACATCCCTCACAATTTCATTGCCATTTCGCTTTAGACCCTCCGTACCTGTTCGATTTCCAGTCGACATGGGATGGCCAGTCCGGCAAACGGATACCATCACTGAGGTGCCCTCTCGTCGCCAACCCAAGAGACAAGCAATTGTGCGCAGTTATCCATAATGCTGGTTGATGCTGATGCACGAGACAGAAATGCATGAAATATGAGCTGCATGACAGAGACATGGCAGGCCTCCATCAAGGCCGACTGCCAGCGAAGCACACCCACTCGCCACTTCCATCGCGGTCTACTACACCATGTACCTATGATTCCAGTCGGCCCAGTCCAAGTCCAGGTCCAAGACCAATGTCGCTTCATCGCGAAATCCCAACGCCAAACGCGAAAACCACACGTCACGGCCCTCGCACGTCGAAAACGGGCACGGCTACAGCGTCTGTGGCTTGTTCTATAATTCACTCCTTTATTTTCGCAATGACACTCCTTGCTGGTGCTTCATGTACGTGCGCCGCGCCGCCCACACACACCATACACGCTGACAAGCTAACAGGCTTCAGATTGAACAGGAACAGACGCTGCTATCCGAATTTAGGGGATGATCCTGCCCCAAGCAGCACCCTCTTCCGGTATCATCGTAATGGATCGCCTCCCAAATCGACCAACGCACGCACTTGTCGACCGCGTCTTCGTCGCGTCCGAAACCAATTGGACGTCTTTTTCAGCACCAGACAAGGGAACAGAGACCGTCTCCCTTTAATCCTCCCCTCACTCTCCGTGCGGCGTAGCAGCAGCAGCAGCGACGGTGAAGCACACTCCCCAAGCCGGACGTATCGGCAGCCACGTGTGGGTCTCAAGTTCCTTGCCTCGCTCTGTAAGGAGCCGACAAGACAGACTACATCCTGAGAGCTTGCATACAATGACGGGAATCTCTCGAAACCATTTCGCCAGCCTGCTTCCGCCTCGGGAGTCCTTCCTTGAGGTCACGGCTTGGACAAGGAGCGCCAATTGGGCCTGCAAGCCGATTGCAGTGCATTGCACACTCGCGGCTGGCGAAACAAGAAACCAACCAGCAGAGCAAGTACGCAAGCTGCAATGACCAGTTGCGCACATCTTCATCTCCATCTCGAATCAAGTCAGGTCGGGTCCTTGTCGCGTGCATATGCAAGCAAGCAAGGCACACTACAACAGATATGCATCTCGCATTGGACCACTTTCTCCATGCTACTGCAATTCCATCTCGTCTCCCTTACGCCCATTCCCATTCGGAGCACTCTCTCCCAAAAGCATGGGGCAGCCCAGCTTCGAGTCCCTGCTTCATACATGAAGCCCAGGGCTAGGCCGCTCACCACGCTTGACAGGCTGTACCTTACACCTGGTGACTGTGTCGAAATGGGTTAGATGCTGTGTATCTTCTCTGTACCTCAAAGTCTTCCTGCACCACCAGTCGGGCGAAATCCACGACGCTAGGTACTTTGGGCTACACCACCTCTGTCCTCCTTTTGCTCTCTACGCTTCTTGATTTCAACAAGCTGAGAGCAACGACGCGACGCGCTACGTCTTGGGGATGAAGACATCAACGGCATGCCAAGCCTTCGCAATCATGATCTCTCGAGTGTACAGGACACGACACCGTCTCAAAATAGCCAACCCACAGCTTCTCTACTTCTCACGCTCCACGCTCCAGGCGGATCACCCATCGCGTCCAAGCCGCAAACCCCACCTCGCCAAAACCTCACTAGGCCAAATCAAAAGACTTGCGTACCCGTACAAGTACAAGCGCTGATACCGTGTGCCAAGGCCACCCAATCACGCCGCCTCCGACTTCCCAGCATGCCGGACCTCCCCTCCCCTCCATGGAAAACCAGCCGCCTACCGCGATCTTGACCAATGAGACGTCTCACACGCGACTCTCATCAACCGCGACTTCAATCGAATCCATCAAACCGTGCCTCGTGTCTCGTGTCTTGCCTCTTTTCTTTATTTCTTTAACTCGCTTTATTCCGTGTTTGCTCCCTTTAGACGCATGGGACATATTTATTATCTCGAATCCACACCCCCAGCCGTCCGCCAGCTAGCCTCCCCAACCCAGCAATGGAACGCCGTCATCAGAGTCAAACTAGCAACTGGGTCATCACGAATAAGAAGCAAAAAAAAAGTGCATGCCATGCAACCGTCACTCCGACTGAGGATCCCTCGAGTCGGCGACCCAGCCTAATGATTCTCTGACCCGACAACGAGACGATACTGCACTTTGTAAAACGCTACCGTGCCAAGGACAAGAGCCGCCCAAACCAAGAAAAAAACATGCTGGCTCCCCCCAAAACCCACAGCGCCCATCTCACGATCGTATCATCTGCGACCCCGATGCCTGGATAACAGGCTTACGGCATGCCCACTGAGGGGTTTCCGGTGGCCCATCGCCGTCTGCTAGTCAAGTCCTACTCATGCACTCGCATATGGGGGACGTCACCATCTGCGACTGTCTGCCGAATGCTTTCCCTCGGGCAAGGAATAGCAGCTCTCCAACTCTTCGTTCCGACGCAGCCGCATTCGCCAGCAACTGGTTATGTCCCGACCTATGAACCCGTTCCTGGAGCTGTGTTTCCAGTAGAAACCTTGACTTTCAATCCAGTCCGACGGTCGCTGTCGGCCTCACACTGAACACATCGCCAGTTTCGGATCGCCATCTGCCAATTCGTTCATTCAAACTCGGCGTCAAGCTCTCCGCGGCTCCTCTATCGAACCGACCAACCAGCCCGCTTCCCCAAATCTCCAACTCGACGCTCCCCATCGCGAACCTCGAATCTGCCGCTGGCTTTTTCAACCCACGCTCTTAGTGTCGAAGCCACCTTTCAAGCCTCAACGCCCAGTCCTGACATGACAACCCCTACTTGTACCATCAAACTCCCAGGCGTCGCGCCCCCGCGCTATAAGGTTAGTGCATCACGCTAAACGCCATCTCGCGTGCGGGAGATGGTGGCACAGCACGGAGTATACACAGTACGTCAGGTAAGGTAAGGGTACTGGTAAAGAGCACGAATGGCATCTCCCACAACCACCAAAATCTGTCCTGTGCCTTCTTGCTCTCGTAGGCAATGTCTTCGCGATGGCTTTCATTCTATGCCTTCCATCACCACTCCGGCTTTGAAACTGAAAGCGTCAGTAGCTCTTCCGTTTGAGAACACCCAACACTCGCATCTGTCTCTTCGTCCCTCACCTTAAAAAGGCGCACTACGTAGGCCACTACTGCAGACTTCAGTATGGAGTATGCGCCAAAACTCTTACCGCAGAAGCAAGTATTTACAGAAACCCCACCAAGTATCATGTCCAATCATTCATTGACCAAAATGATTCAAACCACACTGCAATGGTTGCTTTTACCAACCACCGTCTCGCCCGAGATCACGGGTACAGTTCCCAAGTCAGGTTGAGGAAAGCGCTCGACGAACCGCCCCCCGCGTCGTCACCGCCCCGAGTCTCACTCATCACTCACCATACACTTTTGATCCTGAGAAATCGACAGAAGAAATATACAACCCCATGTGCTTGTCTTGTTGCCGTTGCCGCAGGGTCTCGATGAAATCTGTCTCGTCCAGCCGAGAGCTGCATTTCATCAAGATAACAGACCATGCCCGCCGGTCTGCGTCGGCCCTGGAGCCTCGCGCACATGTATCCCGTCATCCCATCCAACCAAATCGCCAATATCACGAAAATTCCATGCGAAAGCCGCCGCCCCAGTCTTCTGAAGGTGTGCTTCTCCCTCCACGCGACGACGGGCGCCTGTCTGGCGCTTATGGTGGCATTCGGACCTTGTGCGGAAACCTCGCATTGCCGCGATCCCAATCTCTCTCCAACAACGCCATTCCACAACATGAATGGCCCCTTTTAACCACCATTGCGCTTGCACATATAGAAATAGATATATCCGACTTTCATCCAAGAAACCGTCGATGGTCGAAACCGTTTCGCATGGCCCACCTCTTAGTACGGGTTATAATCCGTAAACTAAAAGGAGAACACCCCGGCCTAAACCAATGGATGCGATGCGCCCAAATCGGGACCTTCTCGGACCGCTTAAACCCACACGTAATTCGCTTGGCAGCATCATCAGCGCGTCCGAGAGTCATGAATGATGATAATCGGTTGGAAAAAGTCCGCCCATCGAAATCATCAAACCAGGTAATGGCACATGATTGCCTTCTTCAACTCCCCCAATGCTCTCGTCGAAATTGAAGACAATCGATATTCAGAGCCCTCTTGCGTTCTAGACTTTGTCCTTCGCCGTGGCACCCCTGGTCGAACCCCCCGACCGACCAACACACATCCTTGCCGCGGTTCCGTCCCACCGGCGCCATCGTCAAATTCGGAGAAGGGTCCCCCGGTCCAGACGGACGCTCCTCATCACCACTCCCGACTCAAGAGTCGAGAGCGACCAGGTGCAGGCGCGTTCCTTTGTCTGCTCATAGTCCCTGCCCAAAGTCTTTAGCAATTGTCAGCACCACCGTAAACTCAAAGCGTTGACGGTTCCAAACGTCTCTAAACAGGACTTCCCGTCCACTCCCCGCTTTGTTCGCGTCTGCCTTGTCCTGTTAAACAGCAGAGCTCTCTCCCACCTGTAACATCGGACGAACAAAGGTCAGTGCTTCGAGGCCATTGTCCTCGACCTCAGCTAGCTGAGCACTTGGCCAATCGACCACCCCGAGTTGAAAGGGGTTGCGATTCAGACCCAATCGATATTTGTGGTTGTCGCGGCCACTTAACGCGGTCCTTAACCCCCTCTTCGCGCTGACGTCGTCGTGCCGCGCCAATTGTGCCATCGTGGCCGTTCGAAAAGTGAGGTCGCCCCAGTGCTCAGCCCTTTTGCGTGCAGATGCTTTCTAGCCAGATGGAGACGCCGCCCGACGCTCTATCGCAGCCTTCCAATCTCCAGTCCCTCTGCTACCCCAGGCGCCAACAGGGTCATGTGTCCAATTAGCTCCCCATCCGTGCTTGTGCTCGTGCTGTCGTTGCTCCTGCATCTTGCTGTTCCCTCTTGTCAGTCGTCCAAGCATGGACTTCCCCCCAGTTCTGCGGATACCGTCTTGCAGAAACGCCGTCATGCCATAATACCGGGGCCTCCAAGGACGGTCGGTGTCTGTCTTGACTCTGAGGTTTCGTAGACGAATGGGACTGTCCCACACACCTCAACCTTGAAACCCGCGGCCGTCAAAATTCGCCGCTGCCAACGCAGTAAGAGCAGTAGCGAGTTGCAGCTGCAGTCGTAACAGTAATGGCATCCCAGCGTCGCCAAACTCCAGTCTCGGCGTCCTGAACCCTGTCAGTTCGTGCAGGGAGGTTGGACGAGTAGAAGCGCGCAGACGCCAAATCCCCAGAGGCCGGCCGACAAGGACCCTCGCTTGTGCTCGAGGTCGACTTGCCTTACCCCTCACAAGCTCCCCCGTACCCTGGAAAACCCTACGACCTCCAGCTCAGGAACGTCGCGAACCAGCGTCAATAGCAGTACACCACCTCGAGGATGTCGCCGAAACCATCCGCTGCAAAAACCAAGGCACGAACATGCAATCATCTTCCCGAACCAGCTCATCAGCGCGTCTGGTTGTAGTTGACAGGCAGCCACACTTCGCCGGCTGCTGATGGAAACGGGCCTCAATTGGAGCGGAATTTGATGACCGGATTCTGCGAGAATGCCGTCGCTTGTCTATCGTGAACCGAAAAACCAAAATGCTGTTGGTCTAGTCTGCCGATCCCACACCACCATTCCGACTTCTCCGGGCACCCTTTTCGCGCCATTCGGCAGCCTGGGGCAGTCCTTGTGCGGACTTGTCAGCAAGCCGAATTCTTGCGTGGCTCATATGAGCATCCCTTTGTCGTCTGCGGCTAAAGCAAGGCATGAGTCGATGGTGTGATGCACAGGACATTGGCGTCGCACTTTCGACCAAACACCTCCGCGTCTTTGGTCGAACGCGGAGGATAGCCTAGACACGGTCGAGATTTTATGGATCCTCCCCAGATCGGTCCACGACGCGGCAGATACGCGACCTGAAAGGCGACCTGTCCCTCACGCGACGATGATGACGATCCTTGGAACGAGGACCCTTTCCGGACCGCCGGGTCCGTGGCACCACGACTAATCAATCCAGAGTATACATAGCAACCTGTGTACGGAGTATGTCGTGCTGTTTGTTATCACCCTGGTGGCGCAAGCAATCAAGCATATCTCATGTAATTATCGGACTTGCTGTCCTACGCAGAATCAGGGTCGAGCAGCAGGGTCGTTTCTTCTGGGCACAGCTGAAATTGTCATAGCAAAGATCCGCAGCGCGTGCTGCCTTACTCATATATTGTCTCCCTATGGCTCTGCCCGCCTCGTTTCTCGCGCACTGGTGCTCTCCATTCTGAATGCAAGTTATGGCGTACGTGCATGTCGAATTAAAGTGGTTGCATGCGTCGTCCGTCTGCCTATGGCGGTGACGTCCGGTCTTGTTGTAAAGGCACGCCTTCTCCACGTCCACAGCCAGTTCTCGTGCGACTGTGGAGCGGCGTCTTCAACATTCAACGCGTCTCCAACGACGATTGTCCGGGAGCGTTTTCTTTACGCAGTAGAGCCCCCCGCAGTGGGTCTCTCGTGTATCCATCGTGAACTGCAGGTTTTGAAGCCTCAAACCGGGGCCATGGATCCGACTGCAACGAGTGGCCTGGACCCTTATTCCGTGAGCTTTCTGACATGGCTCGGACATCAGTATTCCTATGAGACCGTAGGACTATCTCAAGTTGATAAAGTGTGCCAGCAGGTCCTCTCCAAGTCAGGAAGTCAGTGAGCTGTGAATAACCCACAGTTGGTCACACGCCAAACCACGTCCAACATGCAGTTGACTAGCCGACATGCTATTCGAACAGCAGCCCATTTAGACCTCGGACGACAACATCTTCAAAAACTCCATCGTCAGATCGTCGGATCGACCAGAGCGTCTTGTCATCGATAATGCATTACTGTGGTACGGAGTACTGCCGGTTGACATTCGCTGCATGTCGTGGGCGACCATGGAAAGAATCTGAACTTGACTCCGTTTTTTCAGCCACCCCTCCAGCCCCTTGGCGACGCAAGCACTGTCAGAATGTGACGGCTTTTCGTAGTGTGGCCGCAGGTTTCGGCGATGATCTCAACGCCAGCAGGCAGTCCCCGGCCTGGACTGCAGAAAGTCGGGCGTTGCTCAGAAACTCGCACAATGAAGCGCCTTGGGCTCGGCATGATGACTCGCTGAAAGGCTGGAATGACCTCACGCGAGTGTGCATCGTGGCTTGACCCGGAGTTTCGGAGGTGCCAGAAAGGAGTCGAAGGACTTGTGGATAAGAGTACTCTGCATCTCTGTACGGAGAATGCCAGATGTAGACGACATTCGCCTACAGTTGCTGCAGCTAGCTGCACGACGCCGCCAGGAAATGGGAATAGCCGTCACGACCCTTGTCGGCCCCGCGATTTTACACTCGGCTGCCGCTTGGTGACACCCATCCACGACGCAGGACGTGTACATAGCTTCTCTTGCTCGCCTCAGCTCGGATGTGATTCGTCAATTGCTGACGGCCCGCGGCAGCTGCGGCTCAACTGTCTCGTGAAGCTCCGATATCAAAAAAAATCTTCGCTTTTCTCCTCTTCGTGTCCCCATCTGTCTCGACAGCAACGAGTTGCAGAAATTGCAGACTTCTCCGCACTGAGGACTAAATGCCCAGAAAAGTTTCTTCTCGTCCTATTTCGCACCACCTCTGCAGTGGTTTGACCGCCGTTGTGACTGCCGTCGGGGACCCGGTGCTCCTCCGAGATGCTTCCCAACCACCCCGGACCCGAACCCATGCCGCAAAGTCGTCCATTCAGGCAACGAGCACCAGAAGATTCTGCTTTCTGGAACGTAGCGGTCAGTCCGTGGGACCTCTCACCAACACACTATTGATGCAGTCGCACGCTTCGAGATTGCCTAGTTCACCGCTGTGATTGTCGGGCGAAAAGGCGGCGAAAAAGTTTGCAATGATGTCTTATTGAGTGGTAAAGAAGGTATGCTGCGCTTGCCCAGATTGACGGGCACTTGCCGGCTCCATTCCTGCCGATTTGCTCAAAAGCATGCGTGTTTGGTGGGATGTACGGGGTATCCGTACATCAAGGGCATTTGGCAGTGGTCGGAGACTGGCCAGGCATCGATCGCCTCGTCAAGTGGCTGATCGTAGCTGTTACGGGTGCATTAGTTCCGAGGGTTGATTGCAGAGAGATGACGATTGGGCGGCAGAGCGGCTCGCGGCTGACTTGTTCGAAATTGAGGCTTCCAACAACCAATTCCTTGTAGTCGACAACGGGTGATGTTTCCGCCTGCCTCAATGCTCGCAATGTCTCAGACCCTGACTGACTGTGCCAGCGTCGTTCGATCCTCGGTAAAGGCATCGATGGCATGGTCGTCGGGGACGTCATTTGATTCCACATCTCGAGTTCCAGCTGGCACCGCCATTTTGCAGCCGGTCAAAGATAATCAGGTACCGGGTTTCAACGACGATCGGTAGGCTTCTGCTGAATATTTCGCGAGCGTCCACGGAGGGAGTGAACCATAAACGGGGGCGGGTCACGGACACGGCGAAATGAACGAAATGAGCGCTGAGCTTCCGAGTGCAAGGAGCGGTCCTCTTCGTCGTGGAGTCGTCTAGAAGATACGTGGAAGGACGCAGACTCGACAGCCTACAGGCTACAGGTACCATTGGTGTGAAGAGGCCTTGCCTCTTGCGTAGAATATCAAAGTATCAAAGTATCTGTTGCAAGTGCCCGCAGCTGTCTGGAGGGGCAGATCCACAGTTTCCCGCTCGACCGCCTCCCTCCAGCCACAGACGCCCCAGAAGGAATCCACTTCCTGCACAACGGCACAACTGACACGAGGCCCGGCTAGAGGCGCTAAGGAACTCGAAAATTGCGATCCCGTCCCCAGTTCCGCCCAATCGGTCGAGTCCGCTTCACCAGGCTGGGATTAGCGCCAGATCTCGTGCACAAAGTGTGCTTTGCCATGCGCGATACTGGGATGTCGTGTCTTAGTAATGCAAACCTTATCCTCTGCATTGGGACAATTAGTGTCTTGAACAAATTCCACAGTCTCTCTATCTTCTCAGAGGCTTGAAGCCTTCGTCAGGAGTTACTGTGTACCGTGTACTCCGCACAGAAGGAAAGTGGCACAGGCCTAGTTTGCAGTTGCAAATGTTCATTTCCAACACCCAGCTTCCCGACCAAACCACCTTTCAATTTACTTGTCTTTTCTGACGCTTTATTGCACATACTGGTACTGGGGAGGACTCACCAGCAACGGTATTTCCTGTTCTGGCAATGCCTCGCGTACTTGGTATCACCCAATTTGGAGCTCTGACGAAGATGTCTCCTTATTACGAGCCAGACGTCGTCATTCGCTAATTACCGTCCTCATACGCCCTGCAAACCCGTCAACAACTCAAGAAGAGTTTCACTTCCATATTTTGCCCCTTTGCACAGCACCATTTCGCAATCTCACGCCCAGCCATTGCTGCAAGGGTCGAGTAATCCAGCCCGTGCGTGCCGGGCCTCGCAACAAAAAGAAACGCCAGCCGAAAACGACTTCACTTACTACGGGTACAAAGCTGAGGCCGCGAATCCTTAAGATGGTCGCTATTCCTGCCGTGTCCGCTGTGCATCTCGCTGCACTCCTTGCACCGGACTGCACTCCCGGGTGGACCAGGTTCATCAACCGCGAAATCAGAGTCTCCGCATTAGGGGTCATTCGTCCCTCCGATTGAACCCGGCACGCTGGAAAATTGGCAGATCACGACACGTTGGCCTTGACCGCCAGACAGTCACGAGATTCTGTTCCATTATTTGCATTATTGGATCGTCTCTCGCGCCTTACTGGGTCGGATGACACTACCCATGCCGTTCGCCTTGTTCTCGAAAGCATCTTCGGGGATGGCTGCCTCCAGACTGCCGTCGTCCAATTTGCTTTGCTTCTGCCTCAGGCTAAAGAAACCCAAGCAAATACACCATCTATTTGGAGCATGCCGTGCCGCGTCACTCAGCATACAAACAGGAGCATAGATCCGGCCCATTGACTCCTGGGCATCAAATTTCGGCCAACAAGACTCAGGCGAGCCTATGAGGAGACGTCTTGCTGGCTCAACACGGTTACCAGTTGGCTCCAACACCCACCGTCACATTTGTTGATACTACTCTACCATGTCTTCCTGCGCTGCCGATGTTTCACCGCCGGGTTTTCCAAGGCACGAGTCCTCTTGATTCAGCAACTCTTGGCTCTGCGAGAAGCCAATGTACTCTCGTCGGGCCATGAAAGCGCGCCGCTCAGCAGTACCTCGTCGTTTCGCCTTCACATGGGACCATCACTCTGCTGCGAGCTCAGATATAAGAAGTGTCCTATCTATTAGTGGATGGCCAAGAGCTCAATTCTCACCTGCGACCGTACCATGCCATGTCGTCCGGACGCGGGAGGCCGACATGCGAGGTCTATCGCCAATCTACTCACAACCAGCCACACGAAACTGTCTCAGACAAGGCGCGGCCAGCAACGCCTTTTTGTCTAATTGCTGGGTCAGGGGCAGTGACTGAAAGCATTATTCATGTGACAGAACTACTGCTAGCTGTGTCGCGTGGCATCGGCAATGATCATAAATCAACATCAGCACCATCGCCAATCCATCTCCTTTCCCTCCCGGCACAAGCATAGTGCCATCCGTTGACCAGCACGAAGGGCGGCCTAGACGGCTTCATACCCCTGGCGCTTCTCCAAGTGCCCCAGCCCAGAAACGCCGTAGAGCAAAGTGACTGATTGGGATGAAATGGACCCGGATTCCCTGGCGTGTCTTTGGTCAGTATCCGTACTGGGTGATGAATAAGCCTGAGCGCTTTTCGTACAGCCTGTTTGTATACATACTATTTGCAGCTTCTCATCGGGGATGGCCACTCACTGGTCCATCTTTCAGCTGGCAATTGCAGACCAACAAATCAATGTCTACCAACCCGACTTCACCAAAAGTTCAACTGCAGGGCCACAGATATACAGGACCTGTATGTTATGCTTCAAGCCGCGGAGCACCAAAAGAATGGTTGCCGAGCCGAACCCTTTGGCGAGCTGCAGCCGCCACCTTCGATGTAAATGTCATGACGCGAAGCTGCATAGCTCTCTGCCCGCGAATCGCCTAGCGGCCGTCATGTGGGAAAGGCCATACCACAATATCACCGCCGTTCACGCCGCTGGCCGGGCAGCTAATGGTTCTCCTAAGCCAGTGGAATTGAGGGAGAAAGAAAAGTACGGCTCGTAGTGAAGGGCTTCGAGCTGGAAACGCCATGTCAAGCCGATGGCCATTGCTGAACAGCCAACCATTGCATTTCAACCGGCCCAGGCTACTATTGGACGCGCAGAGTTCTCTCGAGAACCATAGCTTGCAGTCCTTGTGTCTCGAACCTTTGCGTACTGGCGCAATTGATGTACGCAACCGAAGCCGTTACCCATGCCAGCCGGCTGAGGCGTCGAATAACGCGGCGCTGTCGACGATTCCAGAGGTTCAGAGTCGAGCCTGACTGTCTACTGCTCACCAGGAAACCGAAGATGAGGCCTGCTCCGTGCTCAGGCGTCATCCCATGTTCGGAAGCCGAATTGAAAGATACGATTGGCGCCCAATTTCAGCTCTGAGCATCCAGCCCCTTCAGTTTCCCTGGCCGTCATCGACTCGTGACACGAGGCTGGCGCCCTTCTTCGGGGCTCTAGTGAGCAAATAGCCTTGCTCTTATCAAAGAATCCAAGGCCCGATTCCCACTGTCGCGTCGCAGGCCGTGAGCACTGCAGGTGACAACGGCACGGTTGCGATTCTTCCAACATGGCAGATACATCTCGAGAGAACGCCTCAATCGAGTTTCTCCGCGCCGTCTCGGACTCCCGCACCAGCTGACGACACCGTGCCACAAAGTTGACGAGTCAATACGAAGACCAAAGCAGTTTGCTGCCTGGCGAAGTTGAAGATTCATCCACTCTCTGTCTGGGCATCACGCCATCAGGCACAAAAGCTGTCGCAATTTGGAGACCCGTCAGCAACTAGCCCTACGGCACGGCTATTCCCGACGGACTGGCCTAAAGACCATTCTGCAACCTTTCAGACCTTTGTGTCTTCAACTTCAATAGTCTCATCTTTTGATTTCACATCTCGTGATGGCTTGTCCGGGGACCGATTCCTGCAACGACCCACCACATGCCCGGCCCATCCCCCGCAAACGGGACACCGGATGCGCCGACCGGCCTGCCTATTCCGGACCATGATGGAGGGTGTCAGCCGGGTCTGTGGCACGAGCTCGCAGTGTTTATCGGGGCTCAGCGGCTGGGAGGTCGCGACAACTTGCGGCACAGACAATCATAGAAGATGTGTATTCCTGGCCCATAGCCAGCACGAAGGATCGCCTCCAAGGTGGTAGGTCGCAGCGCCAACCAGGTCGACGGCGTGTCGTCAACGCGTTGTTGACAGGATATTGTTGGAATACAAGCAGCGTTTCGAAACACAAACGGCGCACGGGACGGGTCTTATTATTGTGACCACCTTTCCTCCCCATCCGTGCCCTGCCAACTCACTCACCAGACGGTCAGTGTCCATTCCATCGTCTGGAAGCAAGACATTTTGATGCCATGACGCACAGACTTGGGGGTCCGTTGGAACGTGGCCCCACAGAGTTGCTGGACTGCCTAGAGGGAGGAGGCTGGGATGCTGGTGATATCAGCGCAACGTCCGTCCGAGACACATGCATTGCGTCGACGTCGACAGCGCTGCTGAACTGTCTAATGGGTTCAGACGAAACTACCAGTAATAGTGGACGTGTTGAGTATCTCAACCGAGCTCCTGCATGGGGAAAACAGCTAGGCTGGACGTCAACCAGCCAGGAGGATACATGCAGCCCTCGCACTACTGCCCGCAAGCAGCGCAGGTTTGACTGTCATGTCTGCCAGTTGTTCAATATTACCAGGGGTCTCCCCTCGAGATATCGGGAGAATGGCGATTGTGGAAACTAGCGTTGGAAAAAACGCATTCTTCGGTCCAATTTGCACGCCAAACAAAACGCTAAAGCAAGAGGACATCGATTCAGGGGCGCCCGATGACGGAAAAGAGACGAATAACAAAAACCACTTTACGCGTTCGTTCGGGTCTCCGGCTCTCACAACCACGCGACACGATCTTTGCCGGGCCTCGGGATTGGGTAGATTTTTACTCGGACACATTTCGCGTCTGCAAGCCACACGCAACTCCACCGTAAGCCTGCACGCAAAACAAGATTTCACGCGCAAACGGGCATGCCTCTTCGCTGATGGGGTGCGCAAGCCCTCGTTCGAGGACAGTCAAAAATGCGAGTTTGGTCTTCTTTTGTTCGAAACTCGGCGATGAGGTCCGGCCCAATTGGCGCCCGGCCAGGCTTCGCGTCGGTTCGTTCGTAATCGCTCCATCGCGCGCGCGCGCCGAGTCTTGTCTGCTGCATTCAATCTCCTGCAAACATGATGGGGAGGGGGGCCCAGCTCCGCACTAATTCTCCGATTGCGCGATGATCTTACGGCGCGCAAGGGGGTGGTCGATGGTCGTATGTCGATTCGTGGGTTTCGAGAGATTTGGGCGGAGCGGCTCGGTGATTGTGTTTGCGAATTGCGCTTCATTTCACCTCATCATCATTTCGTTTTATCGAAGCATGTCATCCATGGCGATTCGGGATACCGTCGGCCGCGTCGTATTCAAACACTAGGGAAATATCCAAGTGGATTTGTAGACCCAGACCTCACCATTCCTCGGCTGTTGCTTACCTCAACACACCTCACCCACCCCCGAACCCGGCCGATCAAGATGGTCGAGCTGAAAATGGGGGATTAGACACCCATGTCGGGAAACCCCCAGCCTCGTTTTCGGCGGCGAGCAATCGGGTAGTCTAATGGGGAAATCTCATCTCCGTCTCTGTCTCCCCCATTGACCCTTCTGAGTCGGCCCAGACTCCAGGAAGAGGGACCATGCGCAAGCGAAAGAAGGCTCGCTTGGCGGCGGTCGCAGCCTAGAAGGAATGGAGGGAAAAGGGAAAGCAGATGGTTTGGTCTGCCTACGCGGTGATTAGAGGTTATACAGTGTCTTTCATGCCTAATGACGGTGATTCGGTAGTCCTCAAACGGAGAGAAACTCAATATTTGAAGAGCTGCGTTTGGGACCCATGGCTGTCGACATAGAGACCGACGAACGGAGCGTCCACAATGGTTTATGGGATTTCGTGTTCTGCCCAGTTTTCCAGCCGGGCTGCCATTTGGGGCGCAACAGGCGAGATGACGGAAACACCTGGTTCGGGGGCAACCCCTGGTTGATGGACGGATACTGCCGAGATTTGGCTTGTGCGAGATCCCTCCCAGGGGGGCTGTTGACGGGTTGGGGGTTCTGGCTCCGTTAAGGGGACTCATTGAGGGTGATGTTGGTTTGAAGTGAGTTTGAGGTGTGCGTTGGAAATGCGTGAGGTGGATGATGCGGCATCCGGCGCAGATTGAGAAGGCGACAGGGTGATTGATAATATGGTCATTCAGAGGAAGACTATCTTGTTGTCCTGATAATAGCACACAACTTCAGCCACAACATTGACCGGGTTCTACAAGTGCCCAATAGATGAGGCTGATGTGAATCGGCTTCCCTGAGATACCTTGGTCTTATCGTGGACCGTCTTGCCAACTCAGGACCAACAGAGAGTGAAGCTGGTAATGGTAACAAGTTAGGCTGTGATGGGGCTTTGGCAGTATGAGATGCTGTCAAAGGAGTCGCGTGTCGTTTCACTCGATGAGTTTGGAAAAACTATTCCGGTCAACGCTCGCCTCGTTTGAAATCCAAAGCAGTGTTTGTATCTCACGGCTAGAGGTATGAAAACGTTGGAACTCATGAGGATCTGGACAGAAGGACATGGGGTCAACAACTTATCATGTCAGAGACTAGTATCTTCTATGCCCATGGAGAAGACATTCATGGAAGCCTTGAGACGAAGACCACCCTTTGGAGTACATGAAGTCTGTAAGTTTCTCGACACGGTTGGATGTCAGATGGGACTTTGTTTCCTTTCCTTCCGGATGTTTTTCCAGGGTGGTTCAGGGACAGTTTATCAAGCTGAAAGCCAACAGTAACTCGAGGAGGCATGCACGAGCAACCACTCTGGTTGAGGCGCAGACTCTGTCCCCGTGTTTGGAAAGTAGTAGTTCAATGCTTCAGCTTCCCGTACAAGGTTTGGCTACCTGCTTGCAACGGGGCCTTGCTCTGCAAACTTGCGGGGTACATGGACGTTCATAAATCATATCAACACCTGAGATGATGCACAGAATGTGCATTGAAAACATGGAAACAACTGCAAGTTGGATAAAACGTATCTTTCTCGCAGTCGAGGTGGTTTCGCTACCGCCCCTTGATCTTATGGTTGCGATGCCAGTCTTCTACCCTGATTTCATCTATTCAAGGGAAAAAGATTGAGGGTTAGAATAGGACGTTACAGTCAATCAACTCTTGAGTCTCGGAACGTTGTAGTAGTTCGAGTGCCGAAGGACGGTTTATTGATGGCCTGTCTGCGTCTCAAGTGAACTGATTCAAATCCAAAGTTCCGTTTAGAAGGGATATATGTTGTGGAACTGAATCACTAATGACTGCACAATGTATCAATGGTCACTGTTCATCGGATTTAGGCTCGCATCCGGTTGCCTAGCTGGGAGGGGGCAGGTGGCTGACTCCATGGTTGTCATGGTTGTTCCACAAGCGTGTACTACTACATGAGATATTGATCATATGCTTCTGAGTCTCGTCGCGGAAGGATAGCCAACACGAGTGGGCGCGCTTCCTGATATTCCTTGATCATGTGGGGCAAGTTGTGGTCATTGGGAAGCTGAAATCGTGATGGGGATCTTGGCATCGTACTGATGAAGACTACAAACTGATTCAAACATATTTATTCAAACATGGCGCACATGAGAGACGCTGGGGAACTGCAGCGTAGTGAGCACAGGTGGTCTCAGTTGTGAACGTGAGTTGGACTAATGATGGAGTCAATCGTTTTGGATGAGGCTGGTGTTCTGTCTAGATGAGTTGCGGAGAATGGAGCACATGATTGTAAGTTCATCGGGAGAATTACTGAGCCTGTCCCTTATGAACCGTCATAGTCAAAACCGGAAGCTCATTGCGATACAAAGAGAATGGCGTGGTTACGTGGTGTAAATCCTCATAATGGACGAAAATTGCAGCAATTGCGACATGAGTTTCGTAAGGTGCTGAGAGTTGATGTATTTCACTTACTGTAAGAAGTCTCTGTACTGACGATTCTCATACACGCGAATCAAACCTGCTCGAGGTGTGTCTGTATGTGACAAATAAGCCTCACAAGTCTCACATGGTCAGTTTGCTCGCCTGGCGACGATTCTTATGAGAATAGCAGTTCATGGGTACGAACGCGTCTCGATACCCCACTTTGGGTTTCTCGTCATTGTGACAGTGTGAATGAATGTCCTCAGAACATGAGAGCTATCATCTGAGCCACGCTCACAGTCGGTCTTTGGATAGGCGAGCGCGAGAAACGACATCAGGAGGTAGGAAGTGCTTTTCCTTTCATGGGCACTCAAAATACGAAACTGGACAAACTAAGGGCAGCATGAAGTCCAAGCATCGAGACGAAAATGGAAATTCATGCGTCGAAGCTCAATGACGTCGACTTGGGACTCTCTCAGTAAACCTTCAGTTGGATCCCCTCCTGGGGCCACTGGTGACACAGCGTGGAAGCAACCAATCATAGCTGCTTTTTGGCGGCGAGCGCGGACGCTTCGGCGCGGTAGGTTAGAGTAACTCCACTTCTGGCAGCGGAGGAAGTCCCCACATCCTTTTTTTTTGGCCGACGCGAATGTCCCCATCCCGACCTTAACCATACCGCCCGACCGACCTCCTAGACGAAACATCGTGCAGCTATCTACACCGTTCAAACATCACAAGCTTCAACATTAGTCTCGTGAGCTTCAACGCATTCCTTACACTTGTGCTTCACCTAGTTTTTTTTTTCGGTCCGCGACGTCAATATGTCGGCGGACGACCAGCAGTTCCTGGACGTTGTAAGAATTCGTCCTAAGCTTGTGATCACGAGCCATCTACTGACGCCACCCTCGCCAACAGCTGTCCTCGCTGCCCAACCAGATCCGCCGATACTCGGATGACCTCGCCGGCTTCATCAACCCGCACGTCGAAAAGGCTGCCGAAGCCGTCAGAGAGACACTCTCTTCCACAGAATGGATCCCCGACGCCGTGCGCCCGAAACCTCCCATCCGCCACAACACCATCGAGGTGATAGCTATTAGCAGACTCGAGAAGCTGCAGGACTGGTTGTCCAAGCACAAGGTGGTTACCGGTGTTGTCGTCGCCGTTGTCGGTGTCGTTGCATATAGATCCTACAGGAGTAGCAGGTTTTGTCGCAAGACGCGCCGCGCGAAGAAGGCCAGAAACGGAGGCCGCCTCGAGGTCGTCGTTATCGCTGGATCGCCTGCCCTGCCTCTGACTAGGTCTTTGTCCTTGGACTTTGAGCGCAGAGGGTTCATCGTCTACATTGTCTGCAACGCGCAAGAGGACGAGCACCTTGTAAACACCTTGTCGCGCCCCGACATCCTGCCTTTAAGTATTGATACCACCGACGTCAGTGCCCCTGTTGTTCGTAATAGAACCCGGCTAACCAGTCGCAGCCTCCTCGAGCCGGAGCTGCCATCGACAGCTTCGCCCAATATCTCCAGAACCCTCACTCTCCCGCGCCACGAACAAAACCAAACTTCTTGCAGCTCAAATCCGTCATCCTCATCCCTTCCTTGAACTATCAGACATCACCCATCGCCACTATCCCGCCATCTAGTTTCGCCGACTTGTTCAACACCCACCTTCTCAACCCCATCCTCACGATCCAGGCCTTCCTGCCCCTTCTTACAACCCGACTAGCACCGCCTGGCGAGAAGTGGACGCCGCCAAAGGTCCTCGTCTTCACGCCTTCCATCATCTCCTCCATCAACCCGCCGTTCCACGCCCCCGAGGCGACTGTCTCTTCCGCCTTGGCAGCCTTCACTGAGGTGCTGGCAGCCGAGTTGCGCCCTCTCGGAATTCCCGTAACCCATATGCAGCTGGGCACCTTTGACTTCAGCGGCTTCCAACCGACGAAACATGTCCACCCGTCCCAGCGTGGCCTCATTGAGGGAGCCGCCCCCAGCATGGACGCCGATGCTACCGAAACCCTCATGTGGCCCGAGAACGCCCGCCACGCCTATGGTCGCAACTTTGTTATGCAGAGCACTTCGGCCATCTCGGCGGGGCGCATACGCGGGTTGAAGGGCAGCTCGCTGCGCCATTTGCACAATGCCGTCTTTGACGTCATCGATGGCTCCATCACCAGCGGCACCGTCCGCGTCGGCCTGGGAGCTAGCGTCTACGGTTTCGTCGGCCGTTGGGTGCCGCGCGGTATTGTGTCGTGGATGATGGGCATCCGTCGTGTTGATGAGTTGTCGGCGTGGCAGACAAGTTCTTATGATGGCTCTCTGGACGGCAGCGAAAACGGCGACGGGCAGGATTTCGTCGCCATCCCTGATGACCAGAGCAACATATGGAAGAGCTCAGCCTGAACTTGCGCGGGTAATGGTCTAGGTATCCTGGACATGTACGACGACGTTTTCGGTCGACTGAGGACTGCTCTCCAATCCATTGGCTAGGTACATGATTTACGAAACCCCTCGCACGACTGAAGGAAAGTAGAATCACGACTCATCTCACGAGAAACTTGGCACGATAGTAGTGTAGCAACCTACCGTGACTTGATCCAATATTGTTCATCCCTGAAAACATCTGTGCTTTTACGACGTGACCCATTGGGCAATTCCACGGTTGATGTCATGAACAGCACGGCATGCTTGATGACCTTGAAGCTGCTTATCATCGCGCAAGAACCGTTGCAATGGCCCTCCTATATCTCCTCTTTAGTGTATAGGTCGCAGACGACGTTGCCCTTCGTGTCGTGTTCGGCCCAAAGCTGGATGGAATGTACTAAACCGTCGTACTCGAATTGGTGAAGTCCGCGTCGGCGCATGTTGGTTGCCTCTCCCGTGAGATATCAGCATTGCGCATCGGTGTCACGGTAATCAGACGGCATGATGTCTTAGAGGAGCACTGGAAGGATTAAAAACGAAGTCGTAGATGGCGAGGGAAAATGCGGTGCAATTTTGCAGACGGTATCTCAGCTACTGACCGAAACCCCAATCCGACTGTTGTTTCTTCCACTCATGGAGAGTCGAGGAATACACCTACGAATACGGCGATGGCGAACGGCGAGCTGATTGCTATCTCACCACCAATACATCTCAGCTACGTGCTGTGCTATTCGCTGATGCTGTTTTGCCATGGACTTTCTTTCCTGCGGCACGTCGCCTTCAACTCAAAGTCGGACCGGTCGAGGTTTCTTGAAGAAAAGCTGACGTGAATGAACACACCAGGGAATTTATACGGAGATTACTTCCCGGGGCTTTGCTGCGTTGTCACATGATCAACAGAGATATAAACCATCCAGTTCTGTCCTGAAATTGAAAATTCAAGGCAAGTTGAGTCGTATGTTTCGATGACGCTCTCGTAATGAGCTCCATGAATTATGCTGCATCTACATACCATACTCACATGCATCAGATGAAGATTTGAGTGTCCCGTGTCCGGAGAGTATTCAGGCCGGTACAAGTGTTCGATGAGGATGGCGGACGACAGCTTTGTACACCAAGAAGGCGGAATCACTCCAGGTGCAGCACTAATACACTAAGCCATCGTTCCATCCTCCCAAGAAAGGTAGCAGTCCATCTGAGAGCGGAGAAAGTAGCAGTAATGCGCGCGAGGATCTCAATATTGTGAGTACACGATCCAGCATTTTATACACGCCGCGAACCTGTGCTGTAGGCCGCGGAGAGCTTCGAAGCCCCCGTTATGAGAATCGGTGGTTTAACAGTGCCTCTGAAAATCGGCGTGGGAAAGTAAATGGCTTCTCGTATCCTCAAGGAGTTGAGAAGATGACAGAACAGTCCTTCCTTCGGTGGAGGCTAGAATTACCTACGCAGCATGACTTCAAGACTGGCCCCATCCAGCATTGACTGCCCAACCGAAACCATTTTCCAAAGCCTGACTTGATTCTGATTAGTGGCGCCAGTTCGGGGAAATGGAGTTACATGTTGATTGTTTGAGGCTGATGGTTTGAAGGTGAGATGCGCACCGACGAATCCTATTCGCGCGTACCACCGCTGAAGCTTGATGCAAGAATCCAGTAATCAAGGGCATGTGTCTCGTGTAGCTTTACTAAGTAGTTCGTATGCATCCTGCATCAGCTTCACACAATGACCAGGCATCTTAGAGGATCAACTTAGAGACAGTATTTGCTGGTCGCAGAGGGCTCTTTGGGTGGTTACTTATTTACTTCTCAAAGACGGCGAATTCTCTTGGCAACGTTAAGGGGAACGTTGACACGAATCAAGCGGGGGTTTGAATACGTGATCTGGTTGATCGATTGATGGACAGTTGAAAGCTGGTCCAAGTTACAGTGTAGATAGAGCCTGTCTTATCTGTGGACTTTCCAACTCCGAGATCGACTGTGGTGTTTCACAGCAATGCCTATGTTGATCTGAATAGATAGCTAGCCCTAGGCTTCTACGTGCAATTGTCCCCGTCGTCACCTAGATCAAGGACAAGCTCAAGAACACGCTCGGCATCAACTACAGCCGCCAGTGGGCCACCCAGACCACCATCAACATCAAGGGCACCGTAAGCCCCGGCTACAGCGGCTGCATGATCAACAAGCCCTTCAAGACGCGCCGCACGGGTCGCGCCTTCAGCGGATGCTCCGGTTCTATCAAGCAGACCGGCACCTGGCAGACCGACAGTTACAAGGATGGTTTCTACGACGGCATCTCGTGGGTGTCGGGCAGCATCATGATCTGCCAGAAGAAGGGGTCCATTACTTTGAGTCGCTGCGAGGGATCCGGCAACTTCATCTAAGGAGGCTTAGGTTGCTGCGATTCGTGGCCGCGAATACCGCAAGCTGGTGTCTTCGTTACCGCCCCGTCAGGGCTTGGCCTTGTGTCTTCATTGCCCTTGTCTGCAAACATTTATTCAGTTTATATCTTTAATTAGCATGACCTCTTAATGCCACACTGTTCGCCAAAAGCAGTGAGAGACCTCGACGCCCTTGTAATTATGATGAGAAGCCTGCCATAGTGTGTGTATCGTGAGATTCCATGAAGTGAATGGCTTCGATGAGGCGAAACGGCAAAACAATGTCCCAAAACTTGCGCCTTCATCCACACATATTACAGTGTCAAACCGTCTAAGGTTGGAGCTGACGAGTATAGTAGCATATGCCTCTCAAAACATGGGGGCTGCAGTTTTCCCAGGCGACAGCCCAAGCAGTATAAAAGTCTGATCCCAGCTGGCGGCCATGAGACTCTCAACTCTGGGCGGGTGGCAAAATGCCACGGCATCTCCAGCAAAAGCCCTTCATGAAAAACTGAAAATTCGGCCTTGTCGCATCCGATTGGATCTTCCTGATCTAGGAGAGAGCCACCACGTCCACGACCCACCAGGAGGTTTTGTTTTCGGGGTGAGAATACGCAGACGGCAAACCCGGACAGAGATGACGGGCAGAATCATGGCTTCTACATTTCGACTTTCTCAGGGCTGATATTTCTTCAGGATGCAACCCAGTTTGCGCGTCATCGCAGGAGACGTTTTATTGTCACTGTGCCAGGAAAAGAATGGCAAATGAATCCATCATTGTTTGCTACGTGTAGTTGTCGGTTACGCCATGCCGTAGGGCATGCGGTAACCGTACGCGCTGCCACGTACGTGGCGG
>MASP02000106.1:0-26001 GCA_001693025.2 Colletotrichum lindemuthianum | reverse complement strand
TAGCCTAGCGGCGTGGCAATTAGTAAGCAATTGCCACGCTGTAGATCTAGAGCCTTACGTGGCGCTGCGCACCACGTAACGTAATAATAATAATAACGAATACTAGAATACTAGTTTGCACCTATATAATGAGATTATATACAGCATGTAATTACCCTGACGATTAAACTAATACTAATTAGTAGTTAACTTAACTATTATACTATTATACTATAGATTAGTAAGGTTTATTACGCCAGAAGAAGTAATTATAAAACCCTACGCCTAAGGTCTATATAAGGTAAAAGATTGTAAGATTATTATTTAGACGCCTCAGATCCTCCCCACTTTAGGATCTTACTAGGAGCCTCTAAATATATACTAACCCCTTAAAGAGACTATTATTAAGGAGTTTAAATTCACACTCTCACTCTAATTAAGTTAAGATACTTTCTGTAGCTATACTAAGGAGTTTAAATTTATATTCTTATTATTACTAACTAGAGTATATATAGTAAATATAATAACCTTCCTTAAGTAACGCTAGACTTTTTAGTATTAGAGATTTATAGTATCTCTAGTCTTAACTCCTTAAGAAACTTATATAGCCTCTTAAAAACTCTTTCCCTACTCCTCTCTATATAAATCTAGCTAAATTAATAATTCTTCCTTACTTTATATCTCTCTAGTTTTTATAATAATATCTAAATTAACCTCTTTAGGTTAGATATCTATCTAAAATACCTCTATA
The DNA here is from genome assembly GCA_001693025.2 of Colletotrichum lindemuthianum. Classification (NCBI taxonomy): domain Eukaryota; kingdom Fungi; phylum Ascomycota; class Sordariomycetes; order Glomerellales; family Glomerellaceae; genus Colletotrichum; species Colletotrichum lindemuthianum. The sequence continues at coordinate 25,271 of MASP02000106.1, read as the reverse complement.
CTAATAATAACTTCACCTATAAGTATCCTTATACTAATAAAGATCTTACTTTACCTAAACCTAAAATATTTTAGATAGATCCAGAAGATTAACTATAACTCTATTATAATAAATAATACTAGCAAGATTAATATTTACCTAGAATACTAACTAGCTTTTTATACCTAACTGAAACTTTATAGCTAAAAGCTATTTTAAATATTCTAGGATAATTTTATTAAATAGCCTGAGGTAATATAGCGACTAGATAGTATTAATATAATCTACTACTTCAGGAACTACCTTATTACTTACAGTATTAAAATTAAGCTAAATAGTAAATATCTCTACTCAATTTTATATTAGATTACTTAGTAAAATAGTTTTATCTTATAGATCTTTCTAGAGATTAAGGATTTTTACTGCTACTTTCCCCTATTAAGGAAGAACTTCTAAAAGTTTCTAAAGTAATTAGATAATTTTATAATAGCTAAATAATATATCCTATTACCCTCCTGTGAAACCTAACTTAAAGTTGAAAACTTAGTATAAATAACACTCCCACTATAAGTAATTAAAGAAAGATATCTACTACTTACTTAGCTAACCTATATACTTATAACCTAAGGTGAGAAACCTCTATTTTAACCTTCAGTCTCACTAACACTCTATTCCTCAGCCTTAAAGCCTCTCTAACGTTAAGAGGACCACTAAGATTATAGCTGAAACTAATTTACATATTATAAATATCCACTATATATTATTACTACTACTCTTTTTAATAATATATCCACTAAATATACTACAGACCTCACAAAGTTATATAATAAGAATATAAAATATAGTAGAAGTTTTTATAATATCCTTAAGTTAAAAATTTATATCTTCTATAATTACTACTTTAAGTTTAGTATCCTATAGTATATATAGCTAGAGCTCTTTTTAATTATACTTAAAGATAATACTCTTAAGTTTTATTTTAACTACTTAAGTAACTTAGATATTAATTTTATATTTAACTAGATAGTCTAAAGAGTTAAGGATTATTTTAAGAATAATAAGAATTAATAGCTTTATCTTTCTAACTAGTAAAATATTACTTTTCAAAGTGTTCTTACTGAGAATCCTGATAAGAGTAAAAAGAAAGCTCTCAAGCTCCTGATTTTAAAGTTTATACATATTCAAAAAACCTTCCCTGCTAATATCCAGACAGATAATACCCTCCACCTCTAGCTTATAAACGTATACTGCAGTATACTAGAATACTAGTTAGCCCTCTTTAGCCTCACAGTAATATTACAGAGTCTCTATAACTAATTATAATCTACTATAAGTAATATCTTATTAATCTAAAAGGTATAATATATATAAGATAATAAAGATAACTACTAGAGGGCAGCTAGAGATTAATTTTAGACTGACTATATATATAATTTACCTTAAAGTAACCCTCAAGACTGTAGCTATACTTCCGCATATATATAACCATACGCTTCAGGTGGCTATTACTTACTTCTAATACCTACATACAGCTATATTAATTAGAAATACTATATATATAGCAAACCTAGTTGTTAGTTTATAAGATATATTCTTAAAGAGAGGTATATCTTATATAATAGGTATAAGTTAACTACTAACCTTAAGGTGTATTCTGTAGTAGTATACTAAGCTTTCCTTATAAGCTATAAAGGTATTAATAGCTTTAATAATAATGACCTCAAGGCTCCACTAGAGGATACTGATAAAGATACTATAGTATAATACTAAATAGATATTAACTTTAAGGAGAATTACTTTATAGGATCTACCCTGGGGGTATTTTTTATATTATTTTATAGTGAGAAGCTTATTACTCTAGATAGAGGTAAAATCACTAGAATCCTCCAAGATTAGATAGTAGTTTATATTCTCACTAAGAATATTACTACTAATAGTAAACTTATAGATAATATTACTACCTCTATATATATCTTCACGCTTGAGGGTTACTACTTAAGTATAGTATTTTAAGATATTCTTTCTAATTTAGATACTACTAGCTTCTTGACTGTTAGATACTCCCAGTTTACTATATTAAAGTGGTTAGTTATCCTCTCTATTACCTTTATACTTCTATAAGATAAACTAGTTATAATATACTTCAGAGGAGCTACCTCTATTATAATACTTAGAATAGTTAATATACTTATACTACTTAGCGTTATTACGTTTTACGTAGTCTTATATAATATATCCTTCTTATTCTACTTTATAGATATAGATCGCCTCAGTATTATATTTAATAATATCTATAATAAGCTCCACTAGAGTAAAAAGATTATATTTATTATTTAAAAATAGGGGTATCTATAGATACTCCTTAATAAGGAGAGAATAATTACCTCTATATATTTTATAGAGATAGAGATATAGAGACTCTATTACCACTTCAGGTATCTAGCTATAATATACTTCTATAATATCCTCACTAAAGTGGGATATTTAGTTAAATAATATACTCTTAAAGTTCTTAAGAGGTATTACTATTACTACTAAATATATAGTGTAGCTTCCTCGTAATTTTATTTTACTATCTAAGGTAATATTAACTTTAACTTTAAGATTATTATTAATATTATCTATATTAATAACTATAATATACTTTATATTATCGATATTATTATAGTATTTAATATTACTTGATTTCTGCCTAACTTATTAGTGAAGGTAATATAGGAGGCTCTTAAGGTGTGTTAGATTAATATATACTAAAGTCCTCCTAACTATATTACTGCTAATGTAGGTATAATTTTCTAATCTGAAAATTTCAGATTAGAAGTAAAGACTATAGGATTGATAGTTTATATTATACTTATTAAGGTGTATAATAGTATCGGTAAAGTTGAGTGTTACTATATACTTTTCTGCTATATATATAAGATTTACTATATAGAGTTTCTCACTACTACTTAAGAGGTATCCTTTTAAGTAGTATATAAGGTAATTAATGATACTACTAGTTTAAATAACCTTATATCTACTCTGCTTATATTTAGAGTGTACTTACACTTCATAGAAGATTCAGTTTCCTCTCTGGATATTATTACCTAGGTCTGAGTTATATATAAAGTTACAGAAGAGGTCTGCTATAAGTATGCTAAATACACTATTAATACTGCTTTAGTAATACGTAATAGCCTCGATACTTCTTACGTGACAACCCTTCCGCTCCAGATTCTTATATATATATAGTAAGAGAAAAAAGGCTAGTAAGGACTATATTCTCTTATTACTACCTATAGTAAGACTTACATTCTTAAGTTTCTTTATAGCTCTCAAGAGTTTTAATTAATAACTATAAAATAGTATTTTGAAAGTAATAAATAAGAGATTAATAATAATACAGCTAAAACTATAACTTTATAAGAGCTAATATTTATAACTTTATATACTAACTCTCAGCTAGACTAAGGATCTCTAAGTAACCTAATAGCAAACAGAAACCTACAATCTTATATAACTATTCTAATTTCATCTATAACTATCCCTAAAGCTCTAAATATATAGCTAACGTTTCATACTACCTCTATCACAGGAGACAATAATACCCTCCCTCCCTAAGTGGTTAGCAATCTACTACTTCAACTATAAATAACTCAGATCACACTAAAGCCTCTAAGTTATATAACCTGCAGGTATACAGTTAGTTTACTACCTCTAGAGTTCAACCAAGAGGCTTATTTTATAGTATACTTTACAGCTAAGAAGCAGTTAGATCTGGCACTCTCACTTACCTTCTATATAAAAAATGTAATTATAATATTTAGCTTACTATTTAAAAAGTTAATTAAAAAGGAGGTTAAAAATATTATTAATAATAGTATTATAAAAATTATCTAATATAATCCTATCCTCTATAAGGACTATAAGTATTTTAAATTTTATATTATTAATAAGATTAAGAATAAGGATACTAATAAGGTATATAAGAAGTTAAAACTTATAATCTAAAGTTTTAGAGACTATAGTAAGTTTAAGATTTTAACGTAATTACTAATAATCTAATAGAGCAGCTAGCAATTAATTTTAGCTATAGCTTCAACCCTCCTTAAGTATAAAAGTATAATAATATAGCTTTATAATATTACTCAAACTTACACCTAAGCTAAAATAGAGCTTATAAGATATATTATAACTAATCTACTTTTATATCTTAAAAGGTAGTATTTTCTAGACTTTATAATAATTATTATTAAGCTACTCTACAGCCTTACTGAGGCTGGAACTTACTAGTAGGTAACTTACTCTATACACTATAAGGAGTAGTTACAAATAGAGACTTTAATGTATAATTTATACCTCCTCATTTCGTATACTTAAAATAACGCCTTTAACCTTATTAGTATATAAACTAATAATATCCTCAGCCTCTCTGATATAATATTCTCTTACTGAGAGGATAAGGAGCTTAAAAAAACCTTATTTAAAGTGAAGCCTAAAATTATACTCTTAGAGACTATACCCTTCGTATTTAATAGAGGTATCCTATCACTCTATAGTAATTACCTCTACCTACGCTAAAAGTATTAAAGGTAAAAGCTGGCTCTAATTAATATATATACTACACCTAAGGTATTTAAGAAGGTATATATTAAATAATATATATATAGTGCATATCTTACCTCTATATACTAACTAGAGGCTCTATTTAACCTCTCGCGTGTGACGTAAGAATAATAACCCTTAAGTGATAACGTTACTACACTCAATAAATAGCTTAAGTGGTAAATAGAGTATCTCAACTAAGGCCTTAACTTTATACTACTTAACCTCTCTAAGGTATATTTTTACATTTTTATTAATAGCTTTTTTGCTAATAATATTAACTTCTTATCTTAATTGGAATTTATAATAATCTTAAGCTAAGAGATTATAACTAACGATAGTTAGTTTAATTTCTATAGTAATTTTATATATTACTTATCTACTAAAAGTAAGAAAGTTACTAGGAGTATACTTACTTTAGAGATCTATATTATAGTAGCTAGTGCAGACTTTACTTATACTATAACTATATTACTTAAGAAGATTCTTAACTACTGAAAGCTCCCTTAGATCCTAACTATTATATATACTAACTTATACTCACTTTATGAATATTTTATAAAGTTTAATATTATTAAAGAGAAATATCTGATAATTAATATTATAGTATTAAGATAGTTATATAAGCACTGTAAGTTCCATAAGGTGCAGTAGATTAATAGAGATAATAATATTACTAATACCTTCACGAAAGGCACTCTAAACTACACCCTCGAGAGATTTATCAATTTAAACTATATAACTATTCAAATAGAGGGATAGGTAACTTAAGTAGAGTAGATAAATAGATATTCGGATATTATTCAGGTAAAGGGTGTAGATCGTAAAAGATACTATTTTTTCATGTAAATAGATGGGCACCAGGGCATACGACAAAAAGAAAAGTTGCTAGTGTTAGTTATACTATGCCGTAGGGCATACGGTAACCGTACGCGCTGCCACGTATATGGCGGCATGCCCTCCATAGCCTACTAGCCACGGGTGCCTGGCACCCGGCGCCAGCCGTAGCCTAGCAGCGTGGCAATTAGTAAGCAATTGCCACGCTGTAGATCTAGAGCCTTACGTGGCGCCGCGCGCCACGTAACGTAACAATAACAACAACGAATACCAGAACACCAGTTTGCACCCGTACGACGAGATCACGTACGGCGTGCGATTACCCTGACGATTAAACCAACAGTAGTAGTGTAGGATGTAACATACCACATTTATACTAAATCAGCTGCACTTATCAACCTTGGACTGACGCATGGCCTTTCCCCCATACACTCTCGCGTACTCACAGAGCTCGAACGACATCAGGGTAGAATCCTCAGACAGTTTTTTCCCTACTCTCTCGCGTAGGACCTTTCTCTCTTTCACGATCACGACCTCAACTGTCTCAGCCTCGTTGGCCACACTACCCCTAGACTTGTACTCGAGCTTGAAGGAGCCTGGAGATCGATCAGTTTGCCTGAGCCACGAGGGTTTACTGTGGGTTTTAAAGGAACGTTGTCCCAGGAATTGACGCAGAAGATGAAGTTCGAGTTGACCGGAACAACTTGCAACACCTTACTCTAATTCAGCAGCAGCGAGGATAGCGGGAGGAGGAAAAGTAAAACAGGGACTCTCGGAGACTGCTAAGACGACTAAACATATTGCATGTACTTCGACAACTTTGGCCAGCGGATGACATGTTTTCCAACGCAACTACAATAGCCCGAAAAATAAAGAAAACATAAACCAGCTTGAATGCATGATATACCAACACACTCGCTCCACCGAGTTAACTATCAGTGTACTTTCTTTCAGTTCTTCCTGGCGCGGGCCTGGAGCGGCCTCAGAAGACCCACAACGACAATTCGTGCATGGACGCTTGGGGTAAGGATACTTAGTTAACAATTTGAGTACGTCTTGCAACAACGGCCAAGTGGCGTAATGGTAGCGCTTCTGTTTCCGGTACAGAGGGTTGCAGGTTCGAGTCCTGTCTTGGTCGATTGACCCCGAGCATTCGGGTGTTCTTCTTTTGTTTTTGGTATATTAGTTTGCCTATCGCATCGATACAGCGTTTTGTCGCATTTTCTTTTCGTCTTTGATCCTCAGCTGGTCGGGGACTACGCAGCCCTTGAGCGTCGACCGCTGCATTGCCCTCACACTGGTACCACGGCACTTGGAAAAAAACACTCGAAACTCGGCGGTGGTCATGATCAAACTGGCTCCGTCGAACGAGATGCGATCAGTCGCAGATCGTTCGTGTCCCTGGGCACCAGCCAGCGTAAATTGTGTCCCGTTTTTTTCTCTTCATCCTTCGCCTTCTCTGCTCTACCCAATCTCCGCCTAGTGACCGCGCCCCCCACGGAACCTTCTACCACCGCGATCGCGCCACTTGCCACCGCGTCCATGCCTGCGATCCCCATGCCCCCTATCGTCGTCGAAGTTCCTCCTCTCCCTCTGCATGTACATCGTCTCGCCGTCCTCCCTATCGCCGTCCTTCTTCTCGTCCTCGCCTTCGACCTTCACGCTCGGCTTCTCCAGGTCTGTCCTCCACCTCGGGTGCGCGCCAAACTTGCAAGCCGGTCCCTCGGGACAGAATCCGACGAGGTAGTATACGCACAGTTTCCTCCTAACGTGCTTCTTGCTGCACCGCGGTCCCAGCGGGCAGAAGCCCTTGTCGTAGTGCGGACACGGCGGCAGTTTGGACTGCGGGTCGATGTGCAGGTACAGGCACTCCTCGCCGTTGGAACAGTAGCCGTTGCGCATGAAGAAGTTGCACTCGGGCATCTTGCGCAGGTTGTACTCGTGGAGGAACTCGCACGACTCGCCCTTTTTGCAGAGGCCACGCAGCCAGTGCTTGCAGACGAGCGACGGGCCGCCCGACGGGTTGGACGACGTCGACGAGGCGTGGCGGTCGGGGCAGGCGGCGCCGAGGGGGCAGTGGCCCGCGAGGAAGGGTTTGCATTGCGGCCGGTCGGAGGAAAGCTCGTGGCGGTAGGTCTGGCGGAGGAAAGGGGTGAAGGAGAAGGACGTCGCCGCGGGGCCGTGGGCGAGAATCTGTGAGGTTTCGGGGCGGGGGGCGACGGCGGCCATTCTGTTGTTCATGCGTTCGCGCTCCGTAGAGCTCGCGAGGGTGGAAAAGGTGTTGCTTGTTTGGGGGAAGTGCGAACCGGGGGTAATTGGATGGCGTCAGTCAACCCGACTCCTATGTCTTGCGGAAAGATGATCGTTAGGTGATTTGGATATTGCTGCGTCAACTTCGTATGTACGACCACCCGTAAAGTGGTTTTGATGGCGATCAATGGGGTAGGTAGAGCTCAACTTCGCGAGATTCAACTGCAGCTTCGGTCACCGCCCCACCCGATTAGTCAGCCAAATGTTTACCAAAGGAAAGCTGCTCAGGGAACCGCGCCCTACTTTGTCTACCTACATTACCTTGCACCACGACGCAGCCTTATGTTTATTGAAATCGCGCCTTTTTTACGCTCAAGACCAAGTAAATGATCCTGGGGCACTCGACTTTTTTCCAACGTCTTGAAATTCCAACAGTTGTGTTCCAGATCAGATCGCTTCTTATTTACTACAAGTCTTAATCTGCACTCCATACAGAACTGCGTATGTTGCTAGCTGTTGTGCCACCGAACAGGCCTCATTTCAAGCCTCATCCTCTCCGGAGAGGCCTTGGCCGGCTTAATCATGCTCTGGAGCGTCGAGCGGTTTCTGGGCGTACCAGAAGTAAAAGTTCAGGTAGCGGTGCTTGGTATTATCTTCTAGCTCCTTCCTGACTTTGGCGAGCCAGACCTCGCTTTCGACCCTGGGGATACCGTGCGCTTCGAACGGCTTGCCAGTAAAAGCCGGAGCAACTTGCGCCACAGCCTCCTTCAGATAGAGGCCAATCAAGCGTTGAGTCTTATCCTTGGGCCATGTTCCGACAGGTATTTTCTTCATTTCGCATCGGATGTCCTTGAATCCGGCAGCTTCGAGGTGAGGTTTCAAATCTCGACCCTTGTGTAGATCCAGACCGAGACCAGCAAAAGCCTCCACAACCAATTCGTAGAACGCTTTTAGCTTGTCGTCTTCCGGCATAGTGCCGTCGTCACATTTCCACTCTGCATGGAGCTCTTGGAACTCGATCCAACCGCCCGGCTTCAAGTTACTGCAAGCATGATTAGCAATTGCTTGACGGCTTGTCCTATTATGCCTCTTACTCGTATGCCTGGCCAAGAACTTTGTCGAGCTGCCTGAAGACAGAGGCCATTTGGCGCATATGAACAAAGTCAAACACGTCGCCGTACAACCATTTATCTTCCGCATCGTCGACGAGAAACTTGACGTTGGGGGGGATCCAGGTGGGTTGGATAGGCGATAAGTCGATGCCTAATACGGATGCGCTGGGAAACTTGTCCGCGACTTGTTCAATTTATTAGTTTTTTTCCCATGATAACTGCAACCGAGATTCACGGCTGAATGCACCTTCAATGGCCCAAGTACCTGATGGATGTCAGCTCAGTGAGCGAGTAGACCGACCGCGGAGTTCTGTGCCTACCTGTTCCAGTTCCGACATCTAAGATTTTCTGGGGGTCGTTCCCAATCGGCGCGTAGTAGTGTTTGCCGTCCTGTACTTGTATCAGCTCAAGTCATTTTGAAGTTTAGTTCTGTGCAACTGACCATGAGCTCAAGCAGCATGACATGCTTCGTATCCTCCCGACCCTGCTCAGTTTCATCATTAGGCATTGGATAGCGGCCATGTCGGTAGCTATGATATCGACGACCGCTCTCGTACTCGTGGGCGTAGACACTGGGGCTGAGCGAGGCAGAGTCAACCGAGGATGCGTCCCACTCGACGGTATCGAATTCGCTCGGATCAACAGGACCGTCAGCGGCCTCGATGACAGCAGCGGGCTGCTGGATAGGCTGGGTTTCGGCGGTGGACATGGTTACCAGGGGTTGCCGTTTTCCGTGTGAACTTGTTGTCGACGAACGGTGACAGAGAGTTAGCTGGGGGATCCCAGTTCTACATCGGATCAGTTACGCATCACCGTGCGACAGAACCCACTCCAACCCCTACAAGTAGTGTGAAGGGGTATCAGTCTTTACTAGATCAGGAGCTTACGAAAATGTTCACTACTGTAGTATAGTCGGGGAGCAGCAGCAACACTGCACCAATGTCGCGATGCGCCTGGGCTAGAGAGTTGTAGAAGACGCCGACGGCTGACTGGAGAAGAGGGGAAATCTCGAGTAGGGGAAAAGGAGACAGTATCCTGAGGATGCCCAACATCTCGGTGGTGCTGTTGGTTCTGTTCTGGTCTGCGAGAACAGGCTCCATCGAAGTGCCTGGGGAGACTCAGTAACATCAACCAATGTTCCAACGTGAAGCGCCTGAGCGCCTGCAATTGAACCCAGGCGAGGATGGAAATTGGCAGGCTACCGCAGCAGAGACCGGGGTTTGGCTCCGCTCTCAGAGGTCAAGCGACAGTTGGCACGAACTCGCATCGAAATGGCTGTATAGTAATTTGTACGCCATGTGTTGACATGAAAGTGAGAGTAGTCCATATACAAGCAGCTGTAGTGGCCGGTGGTGCTGATTTGGGCTATCGCAGCACAACCGAGTGATGAAGGAACGAGAAACGAACGTCGATCTGCAATCGACACATGCTTGCTGCTTGATGCCGAACTGAGAACCTCTTGAGCCACAGAGCCAGAGAGGCGTCTACAAAGAAGCCACATTTCCCCTTGAAGACCATCAAGTTTTCGTGCCAGATCTTTACAAAGCATGGTTGAGATAAGCCTGATACGAGCCTAAGTCATGCCGTTGGTCGGCGTCGACAGATGGCGTTCCGAGAATGAGAAAAGAGGCAAGTTGCCGTAACAGTAAAATGGGCTTTCTCAGTGACACCTTACCAGAGGCACCAGCTAGCTGACCAGGGTACCTGGTCAAAGTAGCCAACCACCAGCTTCAGAAGAAGACCGAGGCAGAGACAACTTGTACAGGGCCAATCCTCGCCAAGGGAGCAGCCCATCCCACGTTGGGTCGGAGGGGTTCACGGCGGATAGTCCCTGAAAGACCCCTCCCGTTCTTCGGCCGGGCCGTCGGTGGGAAGGCAGACTAAAAGGAGGAAGACGCATTTCCAGCAATCATCAACTTGACCGAAATAGCCTCAATGTGGTGCTACAGCTTTACCTTCCTGTTTACCTCGACAAGTAAATATATAGCTTTGTTGCATCATTGGTAGGCAAGGTAAGGTAAGGTACATCAGGTACTCGCCTTCGGTTTGTTACTACCTGCAACAGATGGAAAGAGTGAAAAAGGCAAGACGGCATGGCAGGAGGACGGGAATACAGACAGTAAATGCATCGTTCGTTAGTAGCAGGTGCACAGGGCCGAGGGTGGCTTCCCACAGCAAACCTTCAGCTTCCTTCCATTTCCCTTCCGGTCCTTCCCTTGATTCTAGGCTCCTTCCCATACTTGTTTTACTTGATACATACACTAATGCCCACTTACCTAACGTCTTTCCCTCTGCTCTTACCTGTCGCCGAACAAATTGCTTACAAGAAGGGAAAGATTTAGCAGGCGGGCTTGCTCAGGGCACTCGGAAGGCAAGCACCTCCTCGAAGTACCTACCTACCGCTACAGGGATGCTGCACCCATGGTGTTTCGGGCAGGAAGGCCCACGTTCTTTTGCATCGTGCTCTTCAAGCCAGGTTTCCACTTTCTCAGCAGGTGTGCCAAGGATGCAGAATGACATGCACCTTCTGTTCTTCTTCTTTTCTTTTTCCCTTCTGTTGCATTCTGGGGCCGTCTTCGCCTTCGCCCACTTTGCTCCTCCTCTGTCCCCTCTCTCCATTGACGGCATTTTCGTCAACCCACTCATGTGGTCCACGATACTGCAGCTCGCAGCGCATCTCTCACCTCAGAGCTCGCCTTCACCCAGTACCCAGGCGAGGGGTAGGAAATCCATGTCTCCGTCTAAGGTGCCTCTCCGTTCGCACCGTGTCCCACGCCGATTCTTCTTCGTTTCAACAATCCCGGCTAAAGTATCGGTACCCTCATCATACCACATTCATTCAGAGCATCACAAGGAAATGACCCCGCTCCTCTCGGCCGGCACGTCTTGATTTTGTTTGCTTCGAGGCAAGAATCTGACGAGTTTACTATAGTCTCCGGCAAACTGAGCATGAACCGATAATACGCCATGTCTGGTTAAGATGGCTTCGTGGCTGCTCCAGTGCGTTTCTCCCACGCTTCTCTCTCTTCCTTTGGTCGAATCAACAGTCAACGGTGGCCGTCAAGTCGAAGCCGGACAACGCCATGGCTATATTGAAACATCGCGAACCCCTCGCCAACCTTCGATGCGGGCACGCGAGGAGTCAAGACCATGTTACCAGTATGCCATGCGCGTCGAACCCTGACTAGAGCTTGCTGGGATTTTCTGACCCATCCTGTTCTGCGCCCAATGATTGCATTCCCGCTACTGCGACTTACTTACATATGGACCACACCTGCATATTCTGTCGTACGGACATACATACGCAGTGCTGTACTACAGAATTGCCAGGGTAGGGTGCTGCGCGCCCACGCTGGATCGGTTGCACGTCCATGACCGGACAGAAGAGCCACATCGCTCATCACCGCTTGACATGTTTGGTCAACATTGTTGATCGAACTGCCCTACTAAGCATGCGCAGCCATGGATCGTCTCTCTGTCTCGTGGGCCGGTGCGACCAAGATGGCGAAAACACGGCTGGTGGAATTGCAGATACGTCTGTGGTTTTCTTGCCCATCACGCTGTCCCTGACAGCCCACCGCAAGTCAACGCTGCAATGCGGCGTCGTCCTCACGCCACCTCGAACCCCAGCTATCCATCGACACCCAACTCGACCACCGTCGTTCAATGACCTCATGCTCCCAGGTTGTCGGATTTCCCAGGCCTCAGGGCGTCCTTGTGAGCTACCGTGTGTTGCCAGCGTGGCATGCAGTCGCCGTCTCCTCCACTCTATGCATACACCGTTGCCGTCGGCTGTTTCCATTCTCTTTTGTGGAGTCAACGCAGCCAAGCTGCCGCTATACTGGTGGTCACAAGCCGATTCCTTGCCATTGAGTCGCAAGGCCACGCCACTGGTCGAATCACCACCGCGACGGCCGTTCTCCAACCATTGCCTTTCCACGCATGGTTGGACTCGCTGCAACTTTTCGCTCAGCCCTGCTTGTATTTGCTTGACTTCACCGCCTGAAGGAGCGGCATCTCCCTGCGTGGCCGTGGGCGTGTCTCATTCACTGGCGCAGCCCCGGTTTCCCAGTGGATGAGCCAGGATCTACCCAATCCATCTCGGAGCGTTAGATACCACTGTGCCGACAGAGGGTCTCAGCGCATGTCACCAGAACTCGCCTATCGATCCACACTTGGACGTCAGTGTGATGAGCACTGTCCGTAATGGTCTAATCCACCTAAGTAGAGATGGCTTGTCCCGCGAGGTTGGGATTGCAGGTGACGACTAATCAAACAGCCTCTACGGATACAGACGTGGTCGCATCGCCCGCAAAGACTTCCAACGTACAGCGCAGCACGGCACGGCAACGGCGCAGGGAAGCCTGCGCAGGGAAGAAGGTTGCTTTAGAGTTCCGCAATCGGTGTGCCAGTGCAGAATTCCTGCCTCTCGTTTGCCTGTGTCGTCCCGTCTCAGTCTACAGAAGCCGCAAATCGTGCCAATGCCCGGAAACAGGCTTTCCTACGCACTTCGGGAGAGACCTACCTACGTAGCATATCGAGACCGAGGTACCATGGACGGACGTTCTCTGGATGGTCGTCATATCCCCAAGTCGACTTGTGGCTGACTCCAATCCTGGCCGAGCCTTGCGAGGTAACACATGTCCTGATAACAGCCCCGGCTTGTTTGCCATTCCGAAGCTGAGATCGTCTCGGGTCGGAAATACATCGCTATACAATCCCTTCTGTGAGAGCCCCGGCTTTCCGGTCCGACTTTGTGGTCAAGCAGCTTTGGGTAGTTCAAACTCGGATATGTCTGTCGATGGAAGACTTCCCGAGACAGACCCGGGCACAAGCATTCCTTTTGTCAGCGGAAATATTGTGGCCGTCGTCTAGCCGCCGAGCAAGCACTGGATATGTTCTCTAAAACGATGGATGTAAGAGAAGTATCTTGGCCCGGGCAAATTGTTCTGCGAAGCCTAATTCCTACCTGTATTTGCATTGGGACGAGCGAGGCAGGACACGACGACCGTATTCAGCATGTCCCCATTCGGCACTAGCAGAACTCGCAGACATCGACACGTTAAGCAGCGAACCTACAAAGACGCGTTCCATACATACCTCATAGCTAAGACCTGCATGCACGAACAGGCAAGCGTACGTGGAGAAATCAGGTGAAAGCTGCAGAAGGGATGTGGACGAACGAAAGAGGAGGAGCAAAAGTAGCGGTGCGCCGCGCAGGGATGACTCCTGTTCCCAGCAACCCTGATCGTCAACTGCCGCCAAGGGTCGACGGTTGTGGCCGGCGGACGGGCTCATACCAGCGATACTGAGAGGAACAGACTCGCGCGATACTACTGTGTAGTAGCCAGTCGAAGTGACGGTTCCAGCAAGGCGAACAAGTCCGACCGCATTTCCTCGCAATCCGGGTCGTAATACGTCCTTCTCTGGCCCTTGCTTCGTCTGTTTGGCAGGTTGGCAGTTCGTCTGCTTGTATCCGATGGACACTAGGACTCACGGACGTCGACAGCCAAGCACCGAGCAGAGTGGAAGTCGTCTGGCTCTCCTCCCACCCCTCCTCACCCTCCCTCAGATCTCCTCATGTTTGATCCGGCAGAGTCTCGATACAACTTGCAGTCACTACCCGACGTAAGTCCTCCTGAACCCCTGCAAGCACAAGCACAAGCGCAACCGCATCTCTCTGGCGTCGCACCCCCCCATGACCCTCTCTCACCCCCAATCCAACTATGTCATGCATCATGGCAACTATGTGTGGTATCCTGGATCCTCTTGTAATTTTGATACCCGTTCGTCTCCACCGCCTCGGGCAAGACCTTAAGTGTATACTACCCTGCCCGCGTTCGCTCACCGTCGCGTCTTCTTGCGTTTCCCGCCATGTGCTTATATAGGACATTCTCCATGCTGTTTGGGGGGCCATCGAGGTTCACGCTTGCTGCCTGACGACCAGCTCATTGCTACAACATGCAGCTTTGGGTCCAAGTCTTTCCCTTCTTATACTGTCCTTACCGCCACCACCATTACCTGCTCGCGCTGAATCGGTGATCTGCCTCACACCCATCTACTGATCTCACACTCCGTCCGCTCCTCCCTGACATGGCAACGACGTTCAGGATGAGCTCCTCATCGTCGTCGCGCAAGTCGCGCAGGACCACCAGCATCTCCAATGTCATGTACACCAATGCCGTCTACTTCCCCAACGAACGGATATACCAGGGTGACACGCCTGGCTCAATGAACTACGGCTGTATCAACCATGTGTACTATGCTTTTGCTCATGTTTCACCGGATGGTGGCGTCTTTGTGAGTTGCCAACCTAACGTTTCCATCCAGGCGGGCCAAGCTAATTCGAGGCCCTCATCTCAAAGTTGAGCGACGAGTGGGCAGACGCGCGGGCACCCGTAGATGGCGTCCAAGGAGGGTTAGGGTCCCTCATGCACCTTAAGCAGAAACACCCGCACCTGCAGGTCATCTTATCCATCGGAGGCGGTGCTTCGAGCGCCATCTTTCCCTCGGTGGCTGCGAATACGTTGTACAGAGACAACTTTGCCCGGTCTGCAAGAGGGTTGGTGGACGCATCGGGCCTGGACGGCATCGACAGTGAGCCTGTCCATGTTAGCTCCGTCGAATGAGTGGCTGATATTTCTATACCAGTCGTCTGGGAGTATCCTTGCGATGGTCAACAAGGCCAACACTTCCTCGAGTTACTCGCGGCCGTCCGTCTCCACATGACGGAGACTCACTATCTCCTAACTGCCGCTTTGCCTGCCAGCAGGATGGTTCTTCAGTATATCGACTTGCAACGGACGGCCGACTACCTCGACTTTATCAACCTGATGGCATACGATTTCGCGGGGTCCTGGACGCACCGGACCGGGCACCACGCCCAGCTTTATGCGCTGAGCAAGGAAGAGAGCTCGGGTGCGTCGGCAGTGCAGTACCTCGCCTCTCAAGGGTTTCCCTCGCAGAAGATTCTGCTGGGCATTCCACTCTATGGGCGCAGCTTTCTTCAAGCTGCCGGACCTGGGCAGAAGTTCAAGGGAGTGGGTGGCGAGGACGGGACCTTCGACTACAACCAGCTTCCTCGGCGCGGAACCAAGGAGACGGTCGACAAGAAGCACATTGCAGCCCAGTGTCTCGGAGCCGACGGCGGCTTCGTAACGTACGACAACCCGGACACGGTCAAGATGAAGGCAGCTTTTTGCAAACAAAAGGGCTTGGGCGTAGGTGTCGAATCACAACCCCGACAAGTACTGCACACGGCTGACATGGGAGATAGGGGCTCTTTTACTGGAGCGGGCCATTGGATGCCAAGGACAGTTCCCGAAGCCTCATTGCGACGGGTTTCAGGGCGCTGCACAGCTCCTGATGGGCATCTTTTCGGAGCGATCGACAACGGACGCGCCCATGGCAGGACATTGGCATTTCAGCAGCGGTCTGCAGAACAGACCACGGCCGGTCGGGCCGGAGCTCGACTGTCGCCACCATTTGCATTCGCGGGGCGTTGAGAACTAGCATGGACGAGGCGACCTGGCGTTTACGGCAATTTGCATTTTATCATTTTTCTCTTTTCGTCATCTACGAGGCATCACGATTTGATTGGCATTCTGATGACATGGGCTTGGGCATTTTCTCTGGGCGGACAGCACGAACAACTGGACGGTGATGATATACCGCGTACACGTAAGATGAACACGGGGCGGTGTAGCTGACTTTTGCATGGCATCATTGGCATTTTCATTTCTCATATTTTACAAGTTTGATCATGACTCATTTATAGAATGGAAGGAGGGGTGGAAACACCTACATGAAGGGGCCGGATTGGCCGCGCGGGACACGAATCCTGTATTTAGCAAGTAGCTTTCTTTTTGTGCTGGGCGTAGCGCACCGAGTTGGAATTGATCCCGGGCTTTAGTCGGGACACATGCCCTTGGTTCAGAATTTCTGCCCCTCATCGTGAGATTTTTTGTGCGTGTGGTGGACGAACTGTGGGCACCGGCGGGTGGGTGCGGGACGACTGGGAGAGGGACACATGTGTGAAGCAGCAGATCGCCGCCGGGGGGGTCCCAAGCGAAATGGCCCGGTGGGCGTCATCGCGTCGGGAGTGGACGCCGGAGCTTGCTCCGAGCTCACGGGGGGCGGTTCGCTTCCGATGCGGGTGTTGTCGAATCGAGCGCGACAAGATGACGATCCCCCCGCTGGGTGGTGTGAATACCTTGGTGATGGGCTCGACCGTTCAAAAACGGTGACGGTTGTCGATGATCCAATTTTCACTCGGGCGGGCTAACGGAATGGTGACCAATGGGATGTTGTCGAAGGCCATGTGCGAGGACAGATTCGGCGGGGTGACAGACATCTATCTCATCATTGTTACTCTTGCATCGGCATGGTGTTGTGATTTTTCTGGCGGCGACCATGCGATGCGGCTTGTGTGATTGAATCACTCACTTACTCTGTTGGGACTTTTATGACGACGTGATTCACGCACTTCCCTGACTTCGGGCAGAGTAAGATAAGGAACCGCGTGGTTTGGTGTGTTTTGAGGGATGTGTATTGCCCGTTTTAGGATTTGGATGCTTGGAGTTGGTGACGGATAGGTGCGCTTACGGAAAGGGAATTTACTCTTGGGAATTGTGATGAGGTATGGATTACGGGAACGTGTTCGGACGGAGGGGGTTGGGGACTGGGGGGGAGGGGGCATGTCGTCGATCTCGCCCGGGCGTTGGATTTCGCTTTTTGGGGAGGGTTACATGGGTGGTGCGATTACATACGGCCGATTTGGTGGTGGTGAGAATGAAGGGTGTGTATGGGTGGCCTACCTTGGGATGTGTAATGGCGGGAAGGGTGGTATGCTGCCGAGATTCGATGGTTTTCCTGGACAAGTGGGTGTGCGACGCACGTGCAGCGCTCGTCACGGGTTATTGCGGTGAGGGGTGGTCGGTGAAGAGGGATAAGTATTAGGTGAGATGAGGTGAGATGGAGTGAGGTCTGGTCACGGTGTGCTGAAGTGTGTGTGTGTTGTTGGTGTTGTTGGGACTTGGTGGTGTCCCGTCCTCTTGACGTGAGAGCGGACGCTTAGAAGCGGTCGGTGTGTGTGGGCTTGGAAAGATTCAGCTTTTCCCACCGCCGTCCGTTATGCTTCTGCCTAGACCGGTCGACAAGGGTCAAGAGGTGTGGTTGGCGTCATGGAAAGGGCGAGACCAGACATAGAAACCTGCTGTCCTTAGACCGTGGCTAGTTGTTTCCACAGGTGCTTCTGGGCGGGAATTAGAGGAAGGAAGCTATAGATGGCGCGGAAGACGGTCTGGTTTCCAAGCTTCTATGTGGCGGCGGGCCGTGTACGGCGGTGTCGTTGTTGGGAACTAGCAGCGGCTTCTCTTTCTCGAAGAAAAGAATGGAAGCGTCCGTGGTGATGAAACGGAGGAACTCTAAGCGCCGTCTTAGCACGGAAAAGTGAAAATAGAAAGGTCGGATGGCGGCCGACGTGAGATCGGCGTGGGTCTGCCGAAGGAGCTTGGGGATTGGTGATGGGGGATACGATGCATGACTCGGTTATCTAGGCATGGTAGCATGGGGATCGTCATGAGCCGGGGGCGGAGGGTTTGTTTGCTGAAGAACTCCTCGGGATGGCAAATGCTTATTGTGACGTTTCGCTCACTCGGACAGATGAGATGGAGAAACAGGGGTCGGGGGGCCGGAGTGAGGCGGAAGAAAGTTGGACGTGGAAATGAGAAGTTGGTCTGCCGGCGGGGCCTTTGGAGATGTGATACGGTCGTGTGCTCCGAGGCCTGATGCGGGTTGCATGCGAAGGGTGTTGTTGGCCATACTATGTAAGGTTGCTGCCTGGGTTCCATGCTGGGCTCGCCAGGAGCGGATGGAGGGTCGGATCGGGAAGATCATGGGTCACAAGGCAGGCGCAGGCTGTGGATCTCTTTTCCTGGAGTCTCGACGAATGTTGAGGCCTGGCATGGGGGATCGTGTTAGTTGGGTCCGTGTTGTGATGAGCTCGAAATGGGTGTTGGAGCTTGACTTATCAAGCAGAGACCCCGTGACTGAGTGGAGGATTGATGCGGGAATGCGACACCATCAGGAGACCTGACAGCTGACGAGTCGAAACAGTGATTCGGTCTGGCAGCTCGTCATCAGTCGTAATAGACGGAGAGCATGTCGTAAGTCGGTAGTGTTAGAGTGTCGTGTGCCTAACATCTGTTTGGGCCCTACTACGCCGATAATCGTGGTAGGCTGTGGCAGAATTGGTGGCCTAGCGAGGTTGAACGATTGTCGTATCGACACACCTCAGCCTGCTATGCCACGAACCTTGGGCCGAATTGACGAGAAACTGGATCGGCCTGCTCCAAAGGGGTGACCGAAGCACCTGGCCACTTCGTTGAGCAAGGACTGGCACAGGATACGATCTCGGTTAGGATGGTTCGAGCCACAAGTAACTATACATGTAGAAACTTCTTGCGAGAGTGTCCCTTGAAATGGTGTTCTGATGAGAGCCGATGGTCATGGCCATAAACTGTCGTGTCGCTGGATGTGGCCAGACACGCCACATATTGGAGAGAACGAGTATTGGGTATCATGAAGCTGCCAAACTGCAGCAGGGCAGGGCAGGGCAAGTGTCAAGTAAGAGCAAGAAAGAGCGAAGACCTGGCATGGGCAGGGTCACCTGGCTTCCTGGCTTGGGCTCAAGAGACCGAAAGCTGTGTTGGCAGAGATTCCAAGAGACCCAGAGTTTCAGGGCCCGGTTGCGACCCTCCAGCTATATTCTCTGGTTCCTTCGAGCTTCAATGCATTGCTGTCTTCTCTCTGCTGCAGATTGTCTCTTGGTGACTCGGCATTCGTTCATATTCCCCCATCAGAAGCATCAGAATCGCAGTAGAAGGAAGCACATGGCTCAACGACACCGACATCCACGCAAGACAGAGTCTTTGCACAGCACTTCAAAGCAAAGGTCACAAATAAGTGGCCCGATTTCAGAAGAATCTCTGGGAGGCAACGAGCGTCCAATTTCCCCAGACTTTTGGATGTGGGACGATCCAGGAAAACAAGATGAGCCGAAGCGAGCTTATTTCCAGAAGCTGATTAAATTTCGGGACAGGCGCCGATTGGGTGTGGGAATCCCGCTGCAGGTCTCACAGCGCCCCTGCATCCCCTGGACTGGCTGGCGTCTTGACACGTGACGACATTTGTTTCCAACGCAGCTCAGCTCAGCTCAGCTCAGCAATCAGCTCCAGACTTTCGGACAGCTGCATCATTCCACACGATCAAACCCCTAGACTGCAGTGTGCTGGCGCACCCGATGACAGATTCCCACCCTTCAACATGAACGGACTATTAATACAAGAAAAGACCTCCCTTGACGCCGGTAATTGATCTCGCCTGTCCATCACTGCAGCTCCGTCTGACAAAGCCCAGCCAAGTACGATCCCATTGACCATCTGAACCAACTCTTCTCCCACCCCTCGACCGTCACATCCATAAGCCGCGTATCCGATACCCTCCAGAACCACAAAAATGACCTCGCCGTCGATATCTCCGAGCTCGAAGTCGCCCAAGCCTACGGTCCCGACTCCAGCCTGGAGCGCATGCAATCCGCCCAGGCCGAACTAGCCCAGCTGTTCCGCAAGATCGAGACGGTGCGGTCGCGCGCCATCCAGACCGAACAAAACATTACCTCCATGACGGCCGACATCAAGCGACTCGATGGCACCAAGCGCAACCTGACGCTGAGCATGACCGCCCTGAAGCGCCTGCAGATGTTGACGACTGCATACGAGCAATTGAGAGGTCTGGCCAAGACGAGGCAGTACCGGGACTGCGCAAGTCTTCTGCAAGCTGTTTTGCAGCTCATGAAACATTTCAACAGCTACCGAAGCATTGAGCAAATCGCCACCCTCAGCAGGGGCGTCTCGGAGCTGCAGAGGGAACTCCTGGAGCAGGTCTGCGAGGACTTCGAGATCGCCTTCGCCAAGGGTGAAGTAGCCCAACGCAGGAGTACGCTCGTCGAGGCTTGCCTGGTCATGGATGCTCTCGGTGACATGGCCCGCACACGCCTGATGAACTGGTACGTCAATACGGAGCTGCGAGAGTACCGCCAGGTATTCAGAGGCAACGACGAAGCCGGTAATCTCGACAACATTGGTCGCCGATACGCCTGGTTCAAGCGTATGCTAAAGACGCACGAAGACGAGCATGCAGTCATTTTCCCCGCTCACTGGAGGGCGAACGAGTTGCTGGCAATGGCCTTTTGCGACGGGACGAGGGACGACTTCAAGGGGATCCTGGAAAGGAGCATGCGGAGGACTGACGGCCAAAAGATTGACGTCAACCTGCTGTTGAGCTGTCTTCAAGAAACCTTGGACTTTGAACATAGCCTGGAGAAGCGCTTCCAGAACGAGCCCAGAGCCAGCATTGACACTCTGAGCTCTTCAGACGACAGGGCATCCAACTTCCATGGCTCCATTTCTGCCGCCTTCGAGCCCTATTTGAGCCTATGGGTCGAGTCGCAAGACAAGCAGCTCGCTTCCATGATTCCCAAATACCGCAACCAGCCGCTACTACCCGAGGACGAAGAGTTCTCGTCACAGGCTGTTATTTCGTCCGCCATCGAGCTTTTCCACTTCTATAAACTCACATTGTCGCAATGCGCCAAACTCTCCACCAGCGATAGGCTGCTAGACCTCTCCAAGACTCTAGCCAAGTACCTGGACGAGTACGCCCAGCAGGTGCTCCTACATATCCTGCAAAGAGCCGGACCCCAGGGACCTTCCATCCAAGACGTCATCTTGGTGCTCAACACGGCCGACTTTTGGTCTATCAATACCACCCAGTTGGAAGAGAACATCAAAAAGCGCATCGATAATGAACTCGTAGCCAAGGTCGATCTTTCATCCCAAGCCGATGCCTTCCTCGGTGTTGCCAGTGCCGCCGTGTTGACCTTGGTCCGGAACGTCGAGATCGCCTGCGAAGGTGCGTGGCGCGAAATGAGGAATACCAACTGGAGCACCATGGAAAGTGTGAGCGACCAGAGTTCCTATGTCGGCGAGCTGCTATCGTCCGTGAACGGCAAGGCGGAGGAGATCTTGGGACTGGTCGTAAAGCAGCAGTATGCCAGAGCATTCTGCGACAACCTCGTCGAACACCTTGTTTCCGCGTATATCAGCAATATCGTACAGTGCAAGCCCGTCTCCGAGGTTGGCGCTGAACAGGTACGCTATTCATTTTCAACGTGTATATGCATCCACTGACCAACAATAGATGCTGCTCGACAAATACGTCTTCACAAAGGCCTTCGAAGCCCTCCTTTCTTTCCACAATAAGACCTCGACACCCCACAGTGCGCCAGCCGGCTACGTCAAGCGTGTCAACCAAACGGTAAACCGCATGGATCCCCTACTCAAGACGCTCCAAGTCCGCCCATCACCACCCGAAGGCCTGGTGCAGGCTTATCTTATCCATATCGGCGACCGTTCCGATACCAATTTCAGGAAGATTCTCGAGCTCAAGGGAGTGCGAAAGTCAGACCAGGGCCATCTCGTCGAGATCTTTGCACTTCATCGCGACGGCGCCGCGAGCGATAAGCTCGTGCAGCAGTCGCCGCTCCTCACGCCGCTCATGGTCACAACCGGTCTGGGCAGTTCCGGTCTCGGGTCCATCGGCAATGCCAGCGCCGCGTTGACGACCGCCAGTGGCGCGATACCCGGGCTGCAGACCAAGTTTGATGCCACGTCTCTCGGAGAGAAGCTTCTGAGCGCGACGAGGGATTTGGGTCAGGGCGCCGGTGGTCCTGCTACCATGAATGAGAACCTCAAGAACTTTGGCAAGTTCTTTAGGAGAGATCTTGGCGGTTTCGGAGCTAGGTTTGGGAAGAGAGATGGAAGTGCTGATGATGCGCAGCGATGAGTGCGGATCGAGCTTAGCAAGCAAGTGTTTGGTTTTGTGTCAGTAGACCAAACTCCAAGAATCATATACTGATCTATGACTTATATCCTGTGCCAAAATCTTTTGACAAATCTATGCTAATTGAAACTGTGTTATCCACTTTACTTCACAGACAGGGTATTCTTGTCCTTTATGTAGTCTCATCTAGATACGGAGGGTATCACCAAACCTGGAGCCCCAATTGTTAAGCGACCAGGGTTTCTTAGACACTGCGCTTCATGGCTTCAAGACCTGAGAATTCAATATGGCAATATCATGCTAGTAGTCCTTGAGAGTATCTAAAAAAAAAAAAAAAACAGTGGCAGCCTTTCCTCTAGCTGAGCTTTCAAGCTGTGTTCTCGCAAAATTCCACGTAAGGTACGTATACTGTAGAGCGGGATCTCATGTAGATATATTGAGACTATTTCTAGAGCGTATTTTCCCTGAAGAATACGCAGGAATATAGGGGGGACGGACAAGAACAGGCAGTCCCACAGATGACACAAAGTAGCTTAGGATTCTCTAGGTGTTTTCAGTTTATTCTAATAACCCTTACTTTCTCCGATTCAACCACTTATTTACTAATTACATCAACCATAACTACACTACTGTTGTCCGACAGGCTCTCAAACCCACATGCCCATGTGAGGTAGCCAGTACCTTCAGTTGAGGCTAATAGTTACACAATCTATACTAGTACTCTCTATTGATCCATAGGTAGGAAGAAAATGATCAAAAGTCTCTACTTACTTATTAAAACTCTATCTCATCTTACTGTAGATTCTTTTTCTATCAAGTTGTTACTAAAACGTTTCAAAACATAGACGCTCTAAACTGACTAGAAGTACTAAGCTGCATGTCAGTAAATTTTAATCTCATACATAAATGAATTTAGCAGGTTTTGACGAATGCAAAAGTAATTGTCTATATCTTGAACCTCGTATAATTACTTCCAAAGTTAGAGAGAGCATCAAGTCATAGGACCTACGTTGGTAGATCTTTCAATGGATCTTGAATTTACTAGGTGCTTATCAGTATGCTACGTCTATGCAGATTGAATTCAGCTATAAGAGAGAGTGGTTTTCTCTCTTACTAATTCCAAGCACGCCTCCGTCTGAATCATCCTCACTGCAAAATGTATATGTCGCTAGTGGCGAAAGAAGGGGATTCAATTTCCCGCCATTCGCAACTTTTAATATGCCTAAAACATTAACAAGCCCATTACCAATGTCCGTCACCTCTATCTTTTGAGTATTCCGTCGACAAGTGGATGGGAAAAAATTCTGGCCATGAGTACAAAATTTAAGGCTGAGGGTTTGTCGTTTAAAGGAGCAATCTGTAGGCTGGTTGAGTGAGGAGAGCCGCCACCTTCAGCCCACTCAAGCACGAAGAACAGTTGAGTAACCAGTTAACGACTGTGCTATCTGCTACTGCAACGATGTCCCGCGTACTTCTCATTGGGACATTATCCTGAGTCAAGATATATTTACTCGGCAACTGTCAGAATCTCGACCACAGCAGGAACGATATATTAGTCCGAAGCTTGGCTGGGATGTATCTATTATCGGGTTCAGGGGTACCCAGGCGGTATATTTGGTGATGGCACAGATAAGAAAATCCATACTTTCGCATTGCGCGCGCAACATCATTGTCTTTACTTATCTTCGTCCGCAGTGTACTTCCGCACAGCTTGATCCTATCTTCAGCGTCGGGCTTCGAAGAGCCGCAAATTTCTGGCCATGCCATCTTCTATTGATTACATCATTGGGTGTTGTCATTGAGGCTTTGAAAGGCACCCCGCAGTCTTGGAATGCAAGATAGACCCTCAATAGTACCAGATAGCTTGGAAGTAATGCTGTGGTATGCAGTCGTCTATAAAATCAAACATACTTGAACATCTCACATGTTGCTGCAGAAATCAACAAAGAATGCTGGTACTGCAGCTTCTGTCTTCGAAGTCAAGGTACCTATCGTTGACGAGAGCCACCAACGAGTCCCACCGCTTCAACGCTCCTGCTTCAGCCACCAATCTTGCCGTCTCTCGTCATTTCTAGTCACTGTCCCTCTAGAGGTATTCGCTTTGAAGATAAACGAAGCACTTTTCTTTAGAAAGTCTGTTTGAGCATCTGAACCTTACACGGATGGTTTAGAAAAGAAAAGAAAATAGAGAAAAAAAGGACTGTAACACAGGCTAGGATGTGTCGTCTGGTTTAAGGAAGAGGCGAAAACGAGATTCTTAGCAGAAAAAGCGAAGCTTATCTTGATTACAGGCAGAAAGCTGCTCATGACTCTTTAAAACCTTATCGAAAGGAATCGATCGGCGTCCAAACTGAGCAAAAGGGGTAAGTACCTCGCCAAAAATCTGCCTTCAACTGAACGAGACAACAGCATTGCTTGTAATCAGGGCTCCACATCGCGGACATTTAAGTCAAGCTCAAGAGTCCGGAAGCGGACCGGCCCCCACCCCATCGTTACCTAGGCCCGTTTCAAACGCGACCAAGGACCGAGATGTTCTCGAATCGAACCCGGTTATCCTGTGGCCAGTTTTTGGCTACAACTACGCCCTTGCCTCCATACACCCAT
>MASP02000105.1:0-170871 GCA_001693025.2 Colletotrichum lindemuthianum | reverse complement strand
CCTCCTGCACATACAATGGCACCCCCTCCTCCGGCTCATGAGATGCCGCCGCCAGCACATACAATGGCTCCTCCTGCCCCTCCTCCTTCAGCTCATACACCACCCCCTGCAGAGCACGCTCAACCGCCTGTCCCTCCGACTCATGAGATACCCGCAGCGCCTCCAACACACTCGGCAACCCCGGCGGAAGCTATACCGGCTCACCCACCAGCAGCGCCGGCCATGCCCCCGACTCACGAGGCACCTGCAACTCCCCCTGGGCATCAGATGCCACCGGTAGAGGCAGCCCCAGCTCACCCACCAGCTGTGGCGCCAGCCGAACCAGCTGCGCCACCCACCCATCCAATGATGAGGTTTATGGCGAGAAGGCATTCATCATAGAGAGGCAACGATGTAGTAGTGGCGAAAAGCTTAGAGATTGAGAAAAAGGATCAAGCCGATGAGGACTTGTGAAAGTGGGCTGGTGTTGCATGAATTGTCATTCTCATATGTAATCTAAATCTTAGACAGTAGCGATGAGTCATGACGCTGGACGAAGTTTGATACCCTGTCAGCCGACTTTAAATGAAGACTTAATATCTCTTAGCATTTTATTCTTCTTTGGAAATACGTAGTTCTGACACGGCTGTAATTGATTGGTTTCAATGTCAGAGAACTTGACTGCTTCGCGGCTGTGTTTATGTTTTATCGAATTTTGACTGCTAATAATGCGTATCGATATCACCATGAATATGCGTCCTAATGTTCTTTTTGAAAGTGAACATGTCAATCGACACTTCACATCGTGTTCAATAGATACCGAATAACATAGATCACTTACACATGTATTGAATTTTTCTATTATCGAGAGCACTTTAGAGCTAGAAAACCATATATAAGCAGGGATAGCCAGAAGAACTAAAAAACTACAGATAACTGGGCTACAACTTGACTAATCTCTTCAAAACAAAAAGAGTTCATATAGAATTCAATCCCAAGCAGTACTGAAGTGGTCTCGCGCAGAGTTTCCGGTCCTTCAATTTTACCAGACGAATCGCATGGTACCGAAAGTAAAATTGATTGTAGTTGACGGACTGGATGCTGTTTTTTTCTGTCTCACAAACAACAACCATCATTGCTAACTCCTCCATCACTCCAACCTACTTACTACTTCCACGACACCCCTGTGACAATCCTTGTATATCAACACCACGAACCGAGAAAGAGTCCTTAGCATACCTAAAGCTGTCAAATCCCGAGTAATGGATAGCTGTCGCGCTCTTTCAGGGCCTGTTCGTCGGTCCAGCCGGGCCCTAGTCGTAGGTGTGGGTGCAACGGGTCAGATGCATCTAGCACTGCGAGGGGGATGTTCTCTGCGGTAATGGGGATCGTCTCCGTGCCGTGCTTCCAGTCGCCGACACCCAGCTCTTCGTGAGCAAGGCGCTGGAGCTGGAAAACGTCGTTGATGCTCCTGCAGAACTTGGTCTCAGCAGCTGGTGAAACGAACAGAGGCTTTGTGATTTGACGCTCCAGCCTCCAGGTATGACAAGCGCCCGCTTGATGCCTGTCAGAGGGTGGATTCTCCCACTTACCACTCCAGAAGGGAGGAAGATATGATTCTACGCCGCTTTTGTACGCAACGGGCCAGGATTTCCATTGTCAGAGAGATCGTAATGATGATTATCCCAAAAAGGAAGATGAAGATGATTCTAAAGAGGCTGAAAGTCATGTGATCGCTGCTGTTGATCTTCTGTAAGCCCAGGGCGTCGTCAGCTTGGTTGAACCTGTCTTCGCAGCCTGCCATGCACGAGTTCAACAACACAGCCAGCGTTGCAACGCATGAGCCGCCTAGAAGAACTGAGATAAAGAGCTTATCTGATTGTTGCACATGGCGTATTCGACGGATGTATTGGGGGCCTGCTTCCACGCGTTAAGATGCGTCTCCGTCGGGCCCGTCGCGGTGTTTACAGCGGCGTTCTGCAGATTAGCCAACATCGTGGAGAACCTTGATATGACCTCGAGCTGCCACTGGTTGTCGGGCAATGGGCCCTGAATGCTGTTGGCAAGACCGAAGCGCGCGGTCAGGCCAAGGGCACCGAGGGGGTTGATGGCGTTGGATGCCTCGGTGGCGCCGTCAATCGTCGACAGCAAAAAAACACAGGCAGCGGTCCGGGCTGCCGTCCCGGTCGAGGAACAGGTTCAAGGCTGCCATGTTAGCATCGTCGGACGTCATCAGCTTGGTGCAGTTCTTGGCCGCCTGGTCAGTACACCACTGGTCTTGTGTCACGCAAGCTAGTGGCGAGGCCGGATTGTCCATTCTCCAAGCCGGGATACTCTCCTTCCCCGGGACCGTGGAAGTCAGTTCTCCGGGAATACGTTACCATCTTCCCTCCGCAGCTCGGCGCTAGGGAAGAAGTGTGACAATTCTGTCAATTTCCCGTTGCGGCGGAACGATGGAAGGACACTAACTTGACTGTCAGAACAGAGACGGGCCATAAGGAGTCGCCGATTCGTCGCAAGTGATGTGCAGGCACTATAGGTATGTGAAGGATGAGGAAGCGGACAGGAATCAGTGGGATAGTAGTCTGGATGGACTTGACGTGGCAACGGCATGAAGAGACTGATGAGATTCAAGACCCCTTACGAATACTTACCTAAGGGACTCGGGAGTAGTCTATATTCCTCATCGTTCCGTTGAGCGCTCCCACGTCCGCCAGGGGGTCACTCAGTGTCTGAAAAGTACAGTTCTCCATGGCGAAGTCGCTTTGCCCGTAATGGTACCTTGTGTAGTTGCGAGAATCTGAAGCCTCCATGATGGTGGTGTGCCCCTCGGTTTCCAAGGGAGCACAATGATATCTTTTGCGAAAATAATGGCGCTCCTGGGGCGGAGCATTGATGCCGAGATCGCGATGGCTGTCTATGAGGCCCGTCTCGAGAATGATGTTTGAGTTGTTGCCGAGACAGACGCCGCTCGTAAAAAGACAAGAACCGTTCGTCTGCACAACGAAGAGTATCTGCTCGCGCACAAAGGTGTTGCATCCGAGGGCCCCGGTTGCCATATTTCCGGAGTAGCACTGCTGGGCGTAGTTGGAAGCGATACGCATCTCCTTAGCTAATGCTGGGAATATGTAGAGCATTCTATAGGTTACGTTGGGAATAAGATTCCCTAGCTGCAGGCTGCAGTTACTCCCATTAAGAAGAATATCGTTACTAAGGGCTACCTTAGCTAAGTAGCTGGAGGCAAGGGCGAAGGCATATATTAGTGCGACGGTAAAGAATAACAGGGGGAGGCCATGGGAATAGGGACGTTATGCTATCTTTCTCCAGCTCCAGAGTAGATTCAACAGCCTCACAAGCCCGCCAGTAGGCTCGGCCGTATTCCTCGGTAATGCCTGGCGCTGATGATAGAGTGCGTCCGACTCCAGGTCCGGGTGCGAGAAGACGAGGTAGAGAGCGAAGCAGGCGATCCGCCAGATTTGGGTACAGACTATGGTGACAAAGAAGGCCATAAAGGCAACCAAGAGATTACCGTCGTCTTGCCGGAGGGTCAGCATCCATCCTAAGACGGGACTATGCGACCAATCTGTCCAAGGCCCCGTGTGAATGAGGTACATCGTTTTCGACGAAACGTCGTCCATGGTTGTGCCGTCTATGTTTGCGTAGAAATGAACGACTTGAAGCTGAGGCGGCTCGCTACCCTGAGAAGTCCAAGATGAAAACAAACACAAGGTAGGTAAACCAAGCGAGGCTCCGCCATATTTAAGCAAGTCATATGCCGACGGATCAAGACTTTTTCGATTGGCCCAACTGGCCGCTCCTATTCTCGTACCTGTCTCTTCTCCTCTCTTCGCCCCTCTCTCAGAATTCCGGATTTCCCCAGACCTTGAGCTTTCCGATGACTCGCCACGCACTACGCCCAAGGCACACTCTATCAAGACGAATCGAGGTTGGACTTTCAGCTCCTCAGGCGCCCATCGGGCATTCTCGTTGTCTTGCTTTGAGCTCGTCGATCTTGTGTTCATTGCTTATCCATACATAATGCCCCATTTGCTCCCTTGCTCATGTTTTTCGGGAAATGGTGTGGTTGGTTTATTTCAGGTGGCGGAAAATATAGCTGGGCTGTCCAATTGAGACAGAGTGGCTGACGTCGTGTCACCATCCACTTGGTCGTCTCATGTGATCCGTGAATATCCTGTTGTTCTACTTTGCATCTGCATTGAAGCCGCCCTCACACCATTCAGCATGACACTGCACTTCCTTGAACTCTGACTGTAATGACACTGAGAGCAGGTTCACGTTGGATACACCTGAACGTTGTCTGAGGCTGGCTGCCTTTACCGCGATAAAATAGGTAAAAAGCTGATAGTGGATGGTATAAATGTATACGGCCGTTTGTAGCTTCTCTGTAGTAGAAGAGAATTGGGCGAAGCTACATTCCACGTAATATAACAGATTGCAGCAGCTCAATACTCAGTACTTGGACAGCCGACACAGTCAGAGTCGAGGTGTAAATACTCTAAATGGCCTGCTAATGATTCAATAGTACCCTTTGATGTCGTTCCCCAGGCTAGTTGACGCTGCTTCTTATTGGTCACGGCTGCGACAACAGTCGTTTATCCGAATACTCACGGGCCAAGTTGGGACTCGTCTTCTGATTAATCAGAGCCCACTTCTGCTCTTATCTTCTCGCAGGAACTCACCGTCACTTCAGAATTCGATTCCATATTGGAATCGAACTTTTCGCTATAAATCCTGACATTCCGAGCTATGAATCCCTGCATTTAAGATCCCGATATTCCACTACGGTGTCGAATAAAGGAAAGTATCCCCAGATTCATCTCTGACTTATGCAGTAAGTCATGGCTGAGGTATAATTATAACTCGAGCGTCCAGAACCTCGGTCAGGGGACCGGGTCTTGAGTAAGGATTTTCCAGATACCGAGACCTTGTCTACTATACTCCAAATAAATGGGGACTCGCTCCAGAGTGCAGCACCACGTATTTGGCCTCTACTTAATTAATCCGAATATACTTTAGGTTTATCGTGACTCGCAGTGGACATTAGCGCGAAAGTTCAATTCCCGCGTCTCCGTTCTGCAACAGAAGGTAGCTGTAAGTTGAATATACTATTTATAGGAGTGACTATGTCCTGTCACGTCTGGGGAGAAATCCGTCAGACATCCTCCACTCAACACACTACCTCCAGTCGACCCAAGATACCCTGCATAATGCTTTCCCACACATTCTTTTGCTTAGCCGCTACTGTAGCTGCCATGATCCAGCCTGCCCTGGGACTGCCTGCTGAGCAGCTTGAAGCCCGGCAGAAACTATGCTCATTGAACAAGCGCGAATGGACAGCTGAGATGGACTGGGTGTGCGTCACCAGCGGAGGCCCTGCAATGGCTTGCGATCAGGAAACCGCTCTCAAGACTCTCGTCGTAGAGGGAGACAAGATAACACGAGTCGAAGCCCTGGCCAACAACAAGTACAAGTGCTATGGACAACAAAGTGTACGTACAGATGTCGCCCTTGTTCAACGTTGCCTGCTTACATAGCTACCTAGTGGCAATGCTGCATGACTTGAGAGGAAACCTAGACACGAGCTTGGAGAGAGCACGTCGGCGCTTTGGGAAGTAGCCACTGGTTGGCATAATTTGAAAGGAATGAATCAAGTTTCTTAGGACTCGACTACCGTAGGTAGAGAAGAATCGAAGGGTGGTTTAAAGTAAAACAATGAATATCAGAGTACTATTCTTTCTCTACAAGCCCTCTTGTTTCTTGGAAATATCTCCAGGAATCCAAGAGAATCAACACGCCGCAGCCCTCAACGCCCTTGGAACCCAGCAACGTGTCCTCTCTCCCAGAGACAACGACCAAGGCCAACAAGCATAGCGTATTTTGGGGCTGCACATCGCCTGCCAAGGTCGAGCAGGGTCATGCAAGACGGGAGAGCAAGGCGTATCCTGGAGGCGCATATTCGTTCAGGCATCGGGGGTCTACACCATTGCACCTCAGCCGGAGTCGCGCTGGGGCATCCCCGACCCTAGAAGCTAGCTCTCTCATGTAGACGGCCCAGGCCTGGCTTCCGGCTGGTGTACTCCGTACACAGCAGTGTCAAGTTGTCAACCCCTGGGCCATGGGCATTCGTCATGCGCCAAACCACCCGAAACTGGTATGGCTATGTGGCATCGTGGCTAACCAGGGATCCTGGTAATCCCACATCATTCACGGAGTATAAGCCTATACTATGTAGATGAAGGCACACTAGGCTAGAGGTACCAGTTCACTCAATACACGTTTAGTACGATGACCTGACAATGGCGACACACAGAACACAAGATCCCCTTCTCCCACAGCCAAGGGCTTTATACACACTGTATAACTTAGATGACCTATTATACTGAAGAATCCCAGCATACCGATAACAGTGTTATCCCTAGCGTAAATGCAACGACTAACCATAAAGGGATGTTATAACCATACCAAAACTAGAAACGGACAACATTACCACTTCACAGAGAGTTTAAAGATATTATACTTCGATATTTCAACGATCCAAGCCTAATAGAAAATGTAAACCCAATCCCTCAGAGTCTCCAGAGTTGAAAAAGATTGTAGTTGCGGATTAGCGCATTCAGCCTCTTGAGTGAGGCATTATGAAGCCGATCGCGGCTTTTTACCTGCACTCCTGAGGACTTGAACTTGGCATTCTGAGCTTGAACATTCTATCAGAACTTTCCCGAGAAAAGCCGGTAAAGTGGCAGGTAATTCGGAAGTAATACGTCAGTATGGTTATACTACTTGTGTATCGCTTCTACTATCGGCGCTCTAGATTGTTTGTGCTGACTCGTAGGTTATCCGGAGTACCTCGTCTATGATGGTGGGTGACACCTGCGCTAGGTACGAGGCAGGTATGGCCTAAGTGGACTTTTCGGTTGGTGTTAAGTATAAACTCAAGCCTTACATGCTCGACCATTACTTCAACCATAATCAACAGAAAAGTCATAGCACCCGTGTGAAAGACATACTGCTGCCGATAACTTATCATGATAAGGACTCGAAACTGCTTCGGATCTATTTCAGCGACGTTTCGCGGGCTGTCACCAACGAGAGTAACGCAGCATACGCCAGAGAGACTATCCACAACAACCTTGAGGCGTACTATGAGGTGGCTTGCAAACGGTTTGCCGGCAATGTCTGTGGGTATACCATTCTAGTTTATTTAACATAGACAGGCTTATCTACTTTAAAGTCTAAGCAGTCCAATAGTCACTCTGGATAATGATACATTTGTATTTATGCAGTAGTAGTGTTCTGGCTGAAATTACTTTATTCCTCTATAGGTACTATTCTCTCGTTACTAGTTCTCTTTTCTAATTAGATCTCTTCTCGACTCTACTTCCACTTATTTTAGTCATGTTTTAGGCACAAGTTATATTATACACTGATGTTTTCAAATGTCTTGTTGAGTTGCTGTCTAACTGTGTTCTCATCAAATATGCTTTCTGTGACGTATGTATCTACAAAAGAAAGCGTAGTTCATCAGAATGAGAGTCAGGACATTCCGTTCGACGTAAAACATCGGACGAGTTGTACGTCTAGTGAAGATGACAGGGGTTCTGCGCCGCATGTACAGTCTACAACCTGCTGCGGACAACGATAACTTGCCGGGACGATCTCGCCACCTCTAACCCAAGTTTAGGTCGACACGCGTACTTGAGTCAGGACACGAATCGATTAACCGCACGGTTTGCGATTTTCGTTAAGCTAGTGCGAAGGCACTTTCTTTACCCGAGTGGCAATCCTCGCCGATAGTGGTGTACGGTAGTTACTGCGACCTCAGGAAGTTGCCGACCCTTGTCGGGACTGGGCTGAAAATTTCCGTCCACTCTGGAAGAGAAAAACAGATGACAGGCAGCTTGACGACTCATACACTTATGTTGCTCATGTCGTCCAGCTAAGAAGCAACGCTACAAATCATCAAAAGACTGCCGTTGGTAAAGCAACCATTTTATACAGAGTATCTACTCGCGCCAGGACCAGAGAGATGAGTATCCCCGATAGATTGGAATTTAAAGTTGAGACCTCCATTCTCAGACGGTGGATAAGAGAACAGCCGCTGCGGAACGATTGAAGTGAGCCATTCGTGGCTGCAAGAATCTTCTACATTAACTCAATATCCTCGTCGTATCGTCGCTTCAAAACGGACCGAGCATCATCGGTCCGAACCAGATTTTCGATGGACACCGGGGTCCATCATGAACGACGTCGTCCTTGCTACAAATAGATTATATGTTGACGATCTCGGTTCCCGGGGCCAATCGGCTGTGAGGGGCGGGGGAACAGTAGAGTTCAAATGACAGGGGGAACGGGTATGAGATCCCGATGACGCTGTGAATCTCATTCCAAAACACAAGTCTCCCGGCCGAGCAACTCTGTGCTCAAGGAGCCGCATGCTTAATGCTCCAGAAGAGATATCATTGCTCATATTAATATGCGTAATGCTCCGCCAAGCGCGTACAACCAGCCAGACGGTAGACCTCCCTCGACAACTCACCATGGGTATCACAGGAAGCAGGCGGTAAGGATTGACAGTCCCACCAAGGACATCAGGAAGCCCGGGGCAGACGCGGCAGCCGCTGAGTCGGGAGCCGTCGTCGGAGGAGGTGTGGTCGTGTTGGTCGTCGGCGACGTGCCGTTCGCCTTCGAGGCGTTGAACTGGGCGACGATGAAGTCGACGGCATCGTCGGTGTAGTTGCCAAAGTAGGAACCGTGGGTGATGTTGTTGGGCTGGTTGCCCGAGGCGTCGCAGTACCTGTCGCCGAGGTCGCACCAGGACGCGATCTTGGGGGTGTAGGCCTGGCACGCCGTGAAGTTGGTTCGGGGGAAGAGCTGCGCGTCGATTCGAGTTAGCAAAGAACTTGTGTGTAGGTCGCGATGGCATGTGGTTTGGAAACTCACCCCCGCCCTGCGGCTGGTGCCTCTGTCCCAGCTGGAGTTGGCGGCGTGAGTCGGGTCGCCGAAGAGAACGGCGGCGATGACTGGAATTATGAGTTCTCTGGAGGTTTCTGCGGGCTAAACCGGTGATCTGGACATACCACTCTGGTCTATGATGGACGCAGGGACGGGCGCAGTAGGGTCAAAGTCCAAGTCGAGACCTTCCGCAGCGTTCTCCCCGATGCTACCGCACAAGGTATCGCCGACGATTTGTGCTCCCTGGCGAGTTGCGTGTCAGCTTGTCCGGACTCTTCGTATCTCGAAACCGGAGCTGCTCTCAAAGCGTGGGTGAGAGGTGTGCGTTCATCCCACCACTCGGCGCGCCCAACTGACTTCTGGAACAAGAGTATAGATCTGAAAGCGTACCTGAGAGAATCCCACCAGAGCAACCTTGGAGTTGGGACAGCGCGAGTTGTACTGCGTCAACTGAAGCTTCATGGCGTTGGTGCCGTTTTCCACCGATCCGTCGTAGGGCACGAAAACAGCAGGATAGTCGACGGGCGCGATCCGAGAGCCCGGGACTGCCGCGACAACCCCATCTGCGACGCTTCCTATCTGACCTGTGCCGGCGGGCTCGGTCGTGCCTCGGGCGACGATGAGGTAGACGCCGTCTGCACAGGTGGCAGTCGAGTTCTGGGCCGAGGTGCCCGCGAGCAGGCCGGCAGCAACGGCAGCAGTCGTCTTGACCCTCATACTGTTGATGGTGACTGGCGAGAGGGTATAAGGGACGGAACGGACGGATGGGACACTACTAGGCAAGACGAGCAGAGAGTAGTCGAGAATCACAAACGGGGACCAAGGAAGACCAAGGAGGAAGCGGAGGTTTTATCCCAGCCAGACCGACGATGTGTCAAGGAGCCAGGCGACCCAGGTGACAGGTCTACTACCGTCTACGGTAGTCCTGGACGAAGTAGCGGTCCCCGATGCCCATCGGTCCACCTCGACTGAAAAGGATATAGACGTGCGCCAAGCTGTCAATACTTGGACCTGCGAACTGCTCGACGTGCATCAACGGGGCCACCCGGGCGCGTCCGACGACAAATCAGACGACGTGACAGCTGCACACCTCCATCTAATGAGCCGTATATCCCAGCCCCTGCGCGCAGATCAACGCAAGCCACCTGGATCAGACTTTGATATTGTTCGAGAAGTAAGTTAGTAACTTCCTGTGGCGTCTCGTACTTCTGACGCGAGAAGTGTGCGTGCTGTGCTGTGCTGCAGGGAGTGAAGAAGAGGGAATTCGAATCTTTCCCACGACGAAAGACGACATCCAGTGCCAAGATTGCGCGGACTTCACGGACGCATTTTCGGAGTTTTGGTCCATGACCCATAGACGTCGCAAGGGGGTCTCGACCGAGGTTGAGCTGCCGCGCGGGGTTGAGCAGCTAGCACCTCCCATCGCACGTACTGGTGACCTGAAACGGAGAGCTAAGCGGACGATGACATTCACGAGACGGTGAAGCCTCGGTGCTGGGTCCGAATCCAGCATCGCTCCAGTTTACCCCGGGTTGCTGGGCGCGTATTTCTCCGCTCATCTCCGGGTTGGCCGGGGAGGTTGATGCCATGGTAACGATTCGAGAATGCGGGGGGGAAGGATTCCTCTCTGGAGGCTATGAGAGTCTGCTGTTCAACGTGAGATTTCTTGATGAGGGCTCCTAGCTGGCGAAGTCTCGTTGCTGGCGAACTATTAACTTGGTTGGAACGACGTGAAGACACAAGCCCATGAGCATCGTGAATATGGGCTGGGTACTATGGAGTCAGACTGGCTTTTCGTCTTTTCTCGCCTGTGCAGCAAAAGCTTGTCCCTGACTTGTTGGTCAGACCTGTTTAGCTCTCTTGCGTCTGACCGACCTTGAAGCAGCACAAGCAGTATCATGGATGCTGGCCAGGCATGGGAGTGTTTAGGCCCTTGATATCTCTCCATAACCACAAGGGACCTCTGGTGGGTATTGACAGTCCTTCGGCGGGTAAAAGATTCAATGACCAGTCTAGGTGCCTACGTTCTTGGATACGATCCCTTCAGACCAGCTCCCGCACCTCCTGTGACCCCCAAACTCAACAAGTCAACGTTACACACTTGCCATTCCATCTCGTCGCATCTGCCTCCACCAACTCTTCAAACATCCACTTCGCCAAGTCCTTTCTGCTAACTGTATATCCCACCGTTACCCCCGTCTCCTTCTCATTGTCATTTGCAGATGCTGAATCTTCCACACCCCAGCCGACCCTGAGGCTCTCAAGGCCTCTTTTCGGGCCGTCAACCAGCAGAGGAGGTCGGATCATGACATACCCTGCCAAAGGAGGTTCAACCCGGTCGCCGCCTCCCTCACCAATTGCTCCATGACCGCCGCGATTGCCTGTGGAACCCTCAAAAGCCACCCAAAAGCCACCAGTAGAGCGGCATCATCACCAGTGGCCGGTCGCGCTCAACACCCTGGCCAGTTGACGAGATGGGCGCGAATATGAGCCTGGTCGTAAGCGTCTCCTCTTTCTAGGGCAGGCGCAATGCTTCAATGACCGCTTTTGCCGAATCGCCCGTAATGGTTGGGTCTTGCATGGAGACGGGCTTGAGGGGATTCAGCTGGTACTTGGGCAGCGCCGTGATCCCACCGAGGATGATCTCTGGCCCGTGGTGAAGAAGTTCAATGCATGCGGCGACGGAATGGGACGAAGTCGCTTCTATGATGATCAAGTTCGTGTCTATGATTGTTTCTGGTACCTTTTTGGAAACGAGCAGGCGTCTCGGTTTCGACTCGTCTCGAACAACTGCGGCAATGTCAGCAGCGGCAATCCTTGGCTGTATGTAGTGTTGTGCTTTCTCACGAGCCGCAGCTCTGTGCCCAGCCAAGAGTGTCCATGCCAGAAGATGGCTCAACGTAGCACCAGTGCTTCCAATGAAGGCAGCTTTGATGGGCATGATCTTGGATTTAGACTTCTGAGTAGGTGATGCATGAAATGATGGATGAGGCGACTGCCATTGCGACGAAAAGCGTCCCAACGCCCCTCTATCTTATTTTCGTCGTGCAACTCACGACAGCTTCGGAATTGTCTGCTGGAACACGCCAGTCCGACGGTACAGACCGGCACTTCATCCGCCTTGATTCGAACCCAAGAGGA
Source organism: Colletotrichum lindemuthianum (assembly GCA_001693025.2). Lineage (NCBI taxonomy): Eukaryota > Fungi > Ascomycota > Sordariomycetes > Glomerellales > Glomerellaceae > Colletotrichum > Colletotrichum lindemuthianum. The sequence goes on along the minus strand of MASP02000105.1, from coordinate 158,778 downwards.
GCATTTTTGGCGGCATACCTAACATCCATGATGATGCTTCTAGTTGCGGCTCACGATATCTCCATGATACAAAAGCCTTTGCAATTTGCTTCAAGAAAACTGTTCAGATGCTAACGAAATATTACCTCCCCAACATCATACCGTCCCGAAGAATCACGACCAAGCTATGATGGGCTTGACAACCTCCCCACGCTTCATCGCCTCGACCGCCTTCTCAAAAATCAGGATACTGGAACACCTTGACAAGCTTCTCGACGGGGAACTTGCCATCCCTCCACCACTTGATCATCTGCGGAATGTACTCTCTCGTCTTCACGTGGCCCTGCACAGCTCCGAAATACTGCTTCCCGCTGACCATGAAACTCTGCATGTGAATCGAGATGTTGGCGTCGGGCATCCCCGTGCCCACCTGGATGACCTTGCCCATATACCTCGTCCCGTCAAGCTGCGCTGCAAGCAGGGGAGGGTACGCGCTGGTGTCGATGCTCACCGTCGACCCAAGTCCCTCCGCGGCCTCCCTGATCCTCTCCGTCACCTGCGCCATGTCCAAACCCGACGTGTTGATAACATGCGTTGCCCCGAGCGCCCTGGCCAGCTGCAAGCGAGGTCCGAGCCTGTCGATTCCGATGATGGCCTTGCAGCCCTGGTTCTTGGCGGCAATGACGGCAGCGAGACCGACGCCGCCCATGCCGGCAATCGTAACGCAGTCGTCCGGCCCGGCCTTGGCGACGTTGATCACGGTGCCGCTGCCGGTTTGCAGTCCGCAGCCCAGCGGGGCGAGGATCCGGAGGTCGTCGCGGCCGAGGTCGAGCCCGGCGACGTTGACGACGGATACGTCGCTGACGACGGTGTGACGCGCCAAACTGGACTGTCCGAAGAAGCGCCCGCCGATGCCGTCGGAGAAGACGGGCTCGCCGATGAAGTTGATTTCGAAGAAGTTGGTGCAGTGGGACGGCGGGCCGGTTTTGCAGACGTGGCATGTTCCGCAGTAGGAGAAGGAGAGGAGAACGGGGTCTCCAGGCTTTACGTGTGTTACTGCGCTGCCGGTTTTGACGACATGGCCAGAACCTGTATAGGAGAGCTTGTCAGAGTGACACAGTCTTGGGAATTCGGCGTTGATGGGAATGCCTACCTTCATGTCCGAGTACTCTGGGATAGTAGACGCCGGGAACACCGGCGTCGGCGGGCGTGTTGCCGCAGTGCAGGTCCGTGTGGCAGATGCCAGACGCGACTATCTCGACGAGGACCTCGTCTTCGCGGAGATCACGAAGCGTGACGGGTTCCACGGCCCATTTGCCTTCGGAGATGGGTCCTCTGGCCACCAGGGCCTCCGACTTGAAGGACATTGTTAAATGAAACAACAGTCGAATTCTTCTGGAATGACCAGGCAGTTATTGAAACGACTGAGTAGCAAGTTCGCTGGTGTTGTCAACAGCCTTGAGCTGTGTGAAGGAGAGGGGAAGTTGCATCATCGGGGGCCACATTGTTGTCGGCGATAACCGAATTTCCCCGGCTTTACCCCAACATGTGGTTTAGGTAAATCTCTCCTCTAATGGAATTCCCTTGATAAGGAAGAGCCCAGCTTCACCTACAGCCACCTTCCTGACCAGCTATTAGTGACATGAGAGTGGATGTTGTTCCTCACAGTTCTCTCACTAACTACAAGCAGGCGGGGATTTGCACTTCAGATTGGAAACCGCGGGGGGTCATGGACCTATCAGACGAATGATATCAGGCACCAGTTGTGGTCTGCAATAACACACTTTACACCCTGCATCGTATCATCAGTGGTTGTCTTTCAAGATCTCTTAATCGAGTGTTCAGTATCTCAACTAGGGTGGGAAGGCGCCAAAATTACGCTATATGATCTGAGCGATCTCTGGGAGGATGACCTAGAACTGGATCCTTTGCACGAAGGCGCGTTGGGCTTCCGTGAGATTGCCTTGTAACGAAGCCAGGCTCTCGCTGGTTGGCTTGATAGACACCAGTAATTCCTGGTTGAGAGTCTCAAACTCTTGAGCGTAAACGTCAACTTCGCGCATGGCTGTGGGTGTTGCTTGAGGAAGCGTCGGATGAGGTGGACTGAGCTGTTATTTGTTCCCAGCGCGACGACAGACAATATTTTCGTCATGTGATGGACTAAACCCACCCCTAATCTTCATCTTCATTCTTTTCAAGGACCGAATCGGGTTTGTCTCCCTCTCAATTTCAGCATAATCTCTCACCGTGTGTCCCAATAATCTAGAGTAGCTTGTGGCGATGCTGGATGGGTGTCGATGTTGAGCCACAGCAAGCTCTCCAAGTTTCGCAATCTTGGTGCGCAAAACTTCACGGCCGGTTTTTGGTGTTGCTCTTGATCATAACGTCCACTTGGCCTTGATGATGCTGTAGGCGCAAGGAGCTGCTCCCTTGCCGGTTCAGCAATGGTCTGGATCGACTACATATTATCGCAAACCCCCTTGGTCCTGCTTTGACTTTAGTCCTAAATGGCTGGCTCGGTCTGCATATTGAAACAACATGAACATAGACATGCTTCTGAAAATGATCTGTGTTTATATCTTGAATTCCATCATATCCCAATTTGTACTTGACAAACGTTCAAACTTTGTGCATGAATTCTATACGTCTCAAAACGTCGAAACAGCCATTTCTCAGTACGAAAACCCAACCGAGTCTGCCAAAGGCTGATAAAGAGGACACGCGTAGTCAGCCGAAGAGGCCGTCACAGGTGTGACCCCGGTAGAAGAGCCCGAACCCAACAGTCCCAGCTCCAGTGCAGGAGTGAGACTGATACCAAAAAGCCCACCCGGACTGCCACCGACTCTGGTCCAGCCGACACCGCCTTCTGGCTTCTTGGCAAAGCTACCCCACGCCTTCTGCATGAAGTTGCCGAGACCGACTTGCTGGGCGATCGACTGCGTGCCTGGGGTGACCTTGAGGTACTCAGGATACGTCCCGAAGACGGATGGGATTTCGCTCGTGTGGTAGGAGCCAGGGTTGGCGAAGATGCTGGTTGAGGGGAAGACGGCGTCGTAACGGTAGCGATACACGGTATGGCCGTTTTGTGAAAGGTAGTTGGCCAAGGATGAGGCAGTACAAGTGAAGATGGCGTCGGTGATGATCCTGTATTCTGGTCAGTAAGCCCGTATGAAAACCACCTCGCTCACTTCTTCTCACCTATCCGCCGAGTAGTAAGGCCCGTTGATTCCCTTTGAAGCGTACTGCGTGAGGGCCGACGTCGTGGTGAAAGGAGAGATGGACCCCAGCCCAAACATGCCCAGTGCCGAGTTCAGCCCGGTAGATCCGTCGTTCATGCCCAGCGCCGCGAGGAACACACGGGCTTCGTTGGCCGTCGTGCCAATGACAACCGGAACCTTGGGCCACTTCTTTGACGAAATGCTGCCGCGGACGTCTTTGGTGGATGTTCCGTCGCCGTCGACGGGGGGGAACACGAGCGCCATCGACGACTCGATGTAAGCCTTGATATCGGTGGCGGAGACTTTGCGCAAGCACGCAATGGGCGACGCGGCGCCGTCGCAGCTGAACTGCTTCAGCACCTTGTCATAGCTGTCTGAACCTGAGCCGAGAAGCAGGGTCTGTTGCGACTGCATGATGGCGGCGGAGAATGGCAGTGGGCTGGGCGGGTTGGCGAGGAGCTGCTTGACGGACTCTCCGCCGGCGGATTCACCAAAGATGGTGACCTTGGACGGGTCGCCGCCGAACTTGGCGATGTTGTCTTGCACCCACTGGAGGGCGAATCTTTGGTCTAGGTAGCCAGAGTTCTGCTTGCCGGCTGGGATTTCGGGTGAGTTGGAAAAGCCGAAAACTAGATGTACATGTCAGTAACCAGCCAACTGCCGTGGAAGATGAGGCTTCTTACTGTTGGTGCGGTAGTTGGTCGTCACGACAATGACATCCTGAGACATGGCAAGCGAGCTCCCGTCGTATATGGGAAGTCCGGCAGTGCCGAACTGGAGGTTGCCCGGGAAAAGCCAGAACATGACGGCTTTCTTGGTGGACGGAGTCGCATTCGAGGGCGTGAAGACATTCAGATATAAGCAATCTTCACTCTCTTGGGGAAGAGCTCCCGCAGGATTGCCAAAGTACTTCTTCTGCAGGGTTTGGGACGCCCCTTGGAATGTAAACTGCTGGATGCATGCTGGCCGAAAGGACTGGGCTGTCAACGGCGACGTCCACGCCTGGGCCGCCTGTGGCGGAGAGAATCGCTCTGGAGGCGATTTGGCAAACGGAACGCCCAGGTAAGCTTTGGCAAAGTCTGTTGATCCGGCTTGGCTTGCTGGCCTGGCTGTGGTCCCGATAACTACACCCGAAGCAATTGTGACTGTTGGGGCTGTTGGCGCGTCATTGGCCGCAGGTGCTGCGAGAGACGGGATAAGGAGCGTTGATACAACAAAGAGCTGGGCCAACGAAAGAATGCGGGTGAGATCCATGTTTGGGGAGTATGGAATGAGTGAGTAGAAATGGTAGAGAAGACTCGTTGGGAGCCTAAACTGCGAGATTTCAAACCACGATGGCTTCCCATTGACTTATACGAGATCCACGAACGCAGGAATGGAGAAATAGCACCAATATCATGGTCGAGTGTCCTACCGGAGCTACCGAAGCGTCAATAGCGTCAGCGCCACCAACGCACTATAGTTGCCTTTGTGCAGGCCCGGAAGAATGAGTGAGACATCCCTCTAGATCCTCGAACTAGAACGTCACCGTGCCAGCGTGCTTTGAGCAAGCTTGAGCTAACTCTGGCGGTGCTGCTGCTAGAACGTTGAAGAAGCTCGTTTCCGGTCGACGTCGGCCGCTTTCGGCGTGATTAACGGGTCTGCGCCGAGGCCGCGAGACATTTTGACGGCATGCCGCCGCGTTATTTTGTGGTCTTTCTTTTCTTTCACCGCCCCTCGTGATGCCGCGGTTGTTCTAGGCAAGGACCTGCCGACGGTGTCAAGTCCGTCAACGAGGTCGTCAGGTGGCGCCGAGACTGGACGGTTCCAGCGGCGCGGTCGATGACATTCCCCTCGAGTTAGGTTTGATATGGAGATAGGTTCCCCCCAGCGAGAATCATCTGGTTCTTTGCCATCTTCCGGGGACTATTGTGCTTTGATACCGCGTAGTAGTAGTAGGTAGTAGTAGTAGGTAGTAGTAGTAGGTAGTAGTAGTAGGTGGTAGTAGTAGTAGTAGTAGTAGTAGTGCTTTGATATTGCGTAGATGGACCGGCCGGTGGAAGAAGCGAAAGTCAATGAGTGACCCGACGGGACGAGCTTGATGTCTTTCATCTGGAGCAAAAGAGCCGGGAAAGATAATTATAAGAGCAGTCTCTTCGCAGTGTATACCTCTGTAATACCCAGGGCATCTAGATCTGAAGGAACTCAGGAAGAGTAACGACGGCAGCTTTTGAATAGGACGTAGCCAAGCAGAAGTGAAAGTAGAAACGAGCGATGTACTTCATCGGTGATCTTGGCTCCAAGAACGGGAACCTGACACCATCGTGAATGGAATCCCCTCAGCTTTGAAAATGACGACAACATGAGCTCTCTGGAGACCGGCGAATTGTTCCAATATAGTATCCCCTCAAACGTTTCAAGCGAGTTGCAGAAAGTTAGAATTCAGAGTAGTCACATCAACAGCAAGTAATGGCAAGCCTACACAGCCAAAATGGTGAACGTGTCTTTCCGCCAATGGTTTCTTCCCATCGCACGAAAGAAACCAACGATGAAGAGTTTCGTTGAGTAAAGGTCGACTCCAAGTACTCGGATCAAATGGTTACCCAGGGGCCAGTTGGGCAACCCGCAAGAGTTTGCCAGACTCTAGACGATGGGAATCACATCTCCGCAGTCTTTGAGCGTCCTTTCTTCTCTACCTTTGTCCCGGTTATTGCGTCCCTGCACCGCTCTCGTCCTGCCGTTACTGTTGTTGCCCAAGCTGTTGCCACCTCCCCTCATCATCTATGATCACTACCACCTGGAATCGTCCTACTGGAGGCGAGCCTACGCAGACATGACCCACACGGGCGTCGGTGCGCGGTGAAAGAAGAGCTCATCAGGCGATAAAGACTGTTAGGCTCCTATCGTATTGGTTTATTTGAGCTTTGATTTCGAAAATGGGGTAGAGGGTACTCTCGCAAACCTTTTTGGGCATGTATATCAGCCCCCAGAGAAGGCAATGGACGTATTTCGGTAGTCTGAAGAGCATGGCCTAAAAACCTCTCGGATTACTCCTTCCGCTCTCGAGTGCCACCACGAGACAGATAAGAACCTTGAAGCGACTGCAAATAGTCACTCCTCGGAGGAGGGCTCAATGCCATAGGTACTTACAGCCGTGACACCTGACTTGGCAAGGGCGAAAGTAGTAAAGGAGCCAGAAGAAATATAACCTCGAGGTGACAAATTCCAGAGAAAACACAATGATCTTCCCAAGGCTTTGATTTGTGGAGTTGTGATGTAGCAACTATGTTTGTCCACTCAACCTCGCATCTTTGGTTCAGTATTTGCATAGACTTGAATTGGTTTTCCGTGATTAGGAGCTGCTTAGAACGTCAACTCAACGACATTGCCCTACTCTTTGACGTTCTTGGTTTGCACAGAAATCGAGGCTTCTCATCTTCTTCGTACTGCGCATGCCTATAGGAATCTCTGAACAAACCCCGAAGAAGATGGTGTGGCAAATGAGTGGCTTGTGTCAGAAGGGAACGGTGGCTGCCGCTGAAGTGATCGGCGTCAAGATTCAGGGGCGCGGCTTGTGGCGTTTGTGGCAGATCCCTTTCGTCGGGTATGTTGGATCTGGGATAGGAGAGTTCGAGGGATATTTCCGTTTCGAACCCTGGACTCCATGGAGCAAGAAGAATGCCAAGAATGCGGCTCCAATGACTACATGTGTCTCTGCTGGCTGCAGCACGATGGAGTCGCTTGGCGGCTCACGGCACTTGGCGGTAGATCATCTACGGAGACTTCAAGCAGCTTCAACTTGGAGATGTGCTAGCTAGACTGCTCAACTCAGTGGCTGCTGCCTGGCCCCTGACGCTCGTCTGCCTTGTTGAGGAGCCGCCAGTCCAGGCAGGATCGCGCCGTCGCGAGCGGAGACCCATGCACCAAAGCTCATCATCCTTCGCGTGCCCAGTTGGAGTTTCTGTGAGAGACGGCGCCCTAACGTGAATCTTCCGGGTAAGACGGCGTTTGGATGGAAAAGTATAAGATGGACTCGGAATGCAAATCCTAAGCACACGAGGTTCCAGTCATCTCATCGTCCGATCAGCCCTCTTCCTGAGCTTCCTCTTGAAGTCTGTCCCAAGGTTTGAGCCAAAATGCCATCAGCCACCAAGTCTATTGCCGTAATCACCGCGCTACTGGCAGCTTCGTCTTGTGCTGCTGCGGCGCCAAACGTCGCGGCCGAACTGGTTCCCGGCGACTGCTCCGTATATCCCGGCTATGACGCTTCAACCGGCCAAGCTGGCCCGTGGTCGATACAGGTCCAGGACGCAGATGCCAGCATTACCGGCCACGGCTTGACAGCCATTTACTCGCGTGGTTCAACTGGAATCCGATGGGGCTACGTAAGTTCAGATTCCCAACCCGATAGGTCATTACCGAAACTGTATCCAAGACACCATCACTTACCCCGGCTTCTCTTCTTTCATCAGATGGCTGTGCTCGACAAAGCTGGCGTGGCACAGAACCCTCTTCGATGCGTCAACGGCGAGGGAATCCAGGGATGGGTGCCCACCGGCGTCTCGGGTTACACGTGGGAGGTTCTCGTCGCTGCAGAAATCCCCTACGACGACGCGATGATGATGTACAAAGTCAACGGCACCGCCATTCAGCCGTATTCGCATTCCATCAACGGCACAACGCAAGCTGGCATATTTCTGGGTTCCGAAGGTTACACCACATGGGGCTTCAGAAGGGAGGCAGACGGCGAGCAAGGACCGTACTGGGAGGCGAGGATCTTGGGCGCCAACAGTCAGGATCCAACAACCGGCCAGCCTCTTTTTGAGGGGGAGATAATAGGCTTCCTCAAGGTATATGGCTCTTGAAGCTGTGCAACAAGCTTGGCAGGATTCGTTAAAGAATACCCGTCTTGGATGACGGCAAAGTTATCCGAGGTATTGATGGCCCCGACTGGGAGGGCCGAACACATCAATAGCATTGGCTTGGGAAGAGGAAATCAGACTGACAGCTACGGTGTTGCTACTCGTATTTACGGCGTTAACATATCTCCTCATATCATCCAGTCAAGCTACGCTTTGACCGTCGAAGAAGCGTCAGCACGCTCCAAATAGAAGGTTTTGAAACATCACTCTGGTTGCCACATACGGGAATTCAGGCCCGTGACTATGGAACATTTCTCTGGCAATGAAAGCCCGAAAGATGTTCTCAGTCTGATGTCAAGTCGGACGGATAGCTGCCTCAGCTCATTCATTGCCTTTGAAGGACGAAAATGCGTCGCAACACTCGTGGTCTCGTACCACGCCAGCCAACCTGGCCGCGAGGCGAGTAAGTTGACTTGCTTCTCGCATGAAAATCGTTGCGTTACCTCGTTGAAGGGCCATTAAGACCTGGCCTATAGCTCGTTTTCAACATGCCGCTTCCTGATGCTCGCGAATACGAAACCGAACGCGCCGTAAATCACTTCCTCTACGCGAGTTGTACTCGATGACCCTTGCTCGGACATTATCGCCAGTCCGTCTCCAGACCAGCTACATCCCATCTCATTCCCCGCGTTTTTAAACTCACCCACTCGAATTCCTCGGATAACTCGCCCGTCGGCTGGAGCAGGGGTGTCGGCCGGCAGATCTCTCCTCTGGTGGTTGACGCCGGTTCCACCCGTTTCGGATGCCCGCAGACGAGTTTCGCGCCGACTGCGCGGGACTCGCTTTCGGCCGTTGCTCATTCGAAGCTTGAGTTTCCTTCCGACTTATTACTTCTGAAGCTTCGATTCTTGCGTCATGGATGGGCGGCTCGGGCTGGGGCCTCCATGCGAACAACATTCGTACCTAGGGTGAGCTTGCAGCACGGAATCCCGCCACGTTAAGCGCAGTCAACCGTCGGTCTGACAGTATATTACAAGTCGTCGGGTCCCCGTCCCTTTGGAGAGTTTGTTCGTCTGTTCTAGCACACCATCAGCGTCGTTGTCAACCGCCAACATGTCGATGTCGATGCTTCCCAACATGAACGCCACCGCTGTGCCGGCGGTGGACACTTCTTTGCTTGAAGATCTTGCCAGCAACTGGCCCCTCGCTGCGGCGGCCTTGTTCGCATGCTTCGCAGCTCTGTTGATACAGGGTGTGCTGAAGAGCGACCCAATGTCGGATCTCCCCATGGCTGGAACAGAGATTGGAGACTGGGAAACACGGCGGAAAAAGTTCCTAAACGGCTCTGCGAGACAAATGTATCTCGACGGTTACAGAAAGGTTTGGCACTTGACAGATTCAAGTCGTTTGGAAAGCTGACTGACCCGGTGGAAAGTTCAAAGAGAGAGCATTTCGCATCACCACTACAAGAGGTCAGAGGAAATGTCGTGCCCCCGAGACAATCAAAGCTGACCTTGAAATTTGATACAGCATCGCCAAATATCGTTGTTGCTCCCAAGTTCATGGAAGAGCTCAAGAGGCTCCCTGACGACGTTCTCAGCTTCAACGAGGCGATTGCAGAGGCATGGGCCCCAGCCTCATCCAGGCATCTTCATTCTGACCTGAGTGTCCAGTTCATGCACAAGAAGTACACGCACGTCGAAACCGAGATCGATCTGCTGCCTCACACCGTCAAGACCAACCTGACCCCAGCTCTAGGTATGTCAACGGCACACCGAACCTCTTGTCATCGTCCGCTAAGGCAAAGCCAGTTCACCTCAACCCCATTCTATCCGACGAAGTCGTCGAATCGCTACGGCTAGAACTCCCCCAGTCGGGGGACTGGACATCGGTCAAGATCATGGACCACCTCCTCCGCGTCGTCGCCATGGTCTCCGGCCGCGTCTTCATCGGACCCGAACTCTGCCGCGAAGAGGCGTACATCGACGCCGCGGTCAACTACACCGTCGACCTCATGAAAGCCATCCGCGTCATCTCCGACATGAAACCGTGGCTCCGCCGCTTCAAGGCGCGCAACCTGCCCGAGGTGAAGAAGGTGAAGCAGCGCATCGACGCGGCCGACAGGTTCCTGCGACCCGTCGTCGCGGCCAGGCGGGAGGCGGCCAAGAACCCCGAGCACCAGAAGCCGTACGACATGCTGCAGTGGATCATGGACGCCCAGGCCAAGTTCGGACAGAAGGACGACAAGGAGCTTGCGAGGTATCAGCTCGGCATCAGCTTTGCGGCTATTCACACGACTTCCGTCACGCTGACCAACGCGTAAGTCAAACGGAACCACTAGTCCAAGTCGCCAGGTTCTGCGCTGACGTTTTCTGCAAGGTTCTACACTTTGGCCGCGATGCCTGAACTTATTCCAATGCTCCGCGAGGATATTCAGCAAGCTCTGGTTGTTAGCAGCGGCGTTTTCACAAGTCTCGCGATGCAGAACATGAAGAAGCTGGACAGCTTCATGAAGGAGACGATGAGATATTATACCTTGGGCAACAGTAAGTCCAGCCCGCTTCTGCGATTGCAACCTGCGACTGACCGTGGTGTTTTTCCCAGCGTCCTTTACCAGAAAGGTCTTGAAGACGTTTACGCTGCCCAACGGCCAAGTCATCCCCGCCGGCTCCATCATCGAGCTCCCGGTTATCGGCATCTACAACGACGAGAAGTACTTTGCGGACCACGACAAGTTCGACGCCCTCAGGTTCTACAAGCTGAGGCAGTCCAAGGTCGAGCACAAGACGGCCACCAAGCAGGCCGAGGTTGTGGCCAACGCCCAGTTTGTCAGCGTCGGTCCGACGAGTTTGCTTTTTGGGTACGGTCGACACGCTTGCCCAGGACGCTTCTTCGCCACGAATGAGATCAAGATGATTCTTGCCACGACGTTGGCGAATTACGATATCAAGATGGAGGATGGATGCACAGAAAGATACAAGAACTTGGACTTTGGCTCATCGGCAAGTGGTTCCCTGTGTGTGAGACGTCATTACGGCTACTGACCCGAGTTTTGCGACAGGCCCAGCCCGATCCCGAGAAGACCATCTTGATGAAGAAGCTGTAAGAGGTGTTGGTAGCGACGGAATGGATAGTTTGGTGTACTGCAGTAGATTGCGAGCACGTTTTCATGTAAAGATTGCCAAGTCTTGCGGCAGTGTAAAACCCAACTCCGGTGCCATCACACGCCTCGATCGCACTGACCAGCGACGACTGAGATCAATGGCGGTTTAAGAAGCGTACACGCAGACTCTGTGACAATCTTCTCAGACATTAGAGCGTCGATGATGAACGTTAAATGTCTATAAGAGTATGTAAACGAAGACTTCGTATCTCGATGCTCCAATCATCCGTGTGACTACAAACATCCCGAAACGAAGAAGCCGGCGGGATAAGTAATCAGCCCGTTTTCAGTCGCAGGATACCATGCGGTTTGTGTGTTATTGTGTGCTTTCTTTGACAGCACGTACGAACACATCCACACGGCGTCCGACTGTACGGGATGTGCGGAATAATCGGGCGCTCACACGATCTTCGCCGCAGTGATGTGAGCTGGGTAACCATCCTCATCTTCAAACTCGCAGACCTTCGACAAGTACCACTCGCAATCGAATCACACCAAGGCGCAAGCAGAACTGGCTCGACAATCTCCTCGCCTACGCCCGCGAGAACCTCGACGTAACACCGAAAATGCCCCAACTGCTGATCAGCAGTCCGCTCACGAGGCGGAAAATCGCCTTGTCCGGAACACCCTCCCTGAAGCAGACGTAGCAGTCCACCGCAGACATGTAGAGAGTGAGAGCCAACATGGTGTCGACGGCTTTGAGGTTTCCGCGGAGGTAGAAGGTCCATATGGCCAACCCCCAGGCGGTCATGCGGGCTCCGTAGACGACAAAGGTGGCGTGGGCTTCTTTCGACGTTGCAATGTTCTCCGGGAGGCCGAATGCGCGGATGGCTCCGGGTGCGTCCCACATCGGCATCGTGCTGGCGAATGTGAAGATTGTCGCGAGCAACATGGGCAAGATGTGTACGGGGTGAAATCGGGTCATTTTGATGGGTGAGGGCGAGGTGTATACGGAACCGTGGTGATTGTAACTCGGATTTGGTACGTGTCGCGTGTCGTGATGAGTGTGTTGGAAAGACTATTTCAGGCGGCTCAAATCTCGGCCTGAAAATCTCCAATTTATAACCGCTGACGTGCGGTCGATCTTCAGATTTGCTGCCTTGGTACCACTCATTGCTGAAAAGAGAGAAGAGCAGTTGTATACAGGCTAGCGCTGACGCAGGATTCAGGATTCGACAATTTTCCTCGGACTTGGCTTGGAAGTCCGACCCTCTCGCGTTGCTCCATAATGATTTTCCAATTGGTCCACTCGGATAATAGCATCCTCTGCTTCTCTCGCGGACTGGATCGGCCCTCCGGTCGCTGCTTTGCGGATGCCGTTACCGGCGTCACTTCGTTTCGGCGCCGAAAGTGGACACCTCCGGTCCGGACCCCGTTGGAGCTTTCGGACCGAAGCACCATGCCGATTCCTTCTTTAACCACAGGCTGCCGACTGTGACTGCCTTTCCTAAGAGATAATTGTCCAAAAGTCTACCATGGTCATTTTGTCTTGGGCTGCACAAACCCTGTGGAGGCCGACACCCATGCCTTGCAACGATTGAAGCAAGGCGAGAGCCCGCGAAGGTGATGGGAGCTAATACTTTTGATAGTCCACCGGATTAATCGCGTTACAAGACCTCGGTGAATTCCCAATGTATTGATCTCCATGCTTATTCCTGGATGTACACCCGAAACAACCCCTATATCAAGACAGCTGTCCACCATACCTCAAGACCTCCATTGCTCCCGAATGCATCCAAAATGGAACGCCACTTGAGATTACAAATCCGGTTTTCTGCTCACAGCTAAACCGTATTGATATACTCATTTTACAGGTTCATAAGCCCAGTCTCTCCAGTCTTCTGCCGACGCCCTGGGCAGGACCGCCGGCTCTCCCGGAAGCTCGCCTCTCCTCTCCTTGAGAACCTCACCTGCGAAAACAGCCCTGGGCCCCAGCTTCTGGATACTGCTGGTACGGACTTGGTGGGTATTGACCCTGTGGGTAGTGTGCTTGAGGGTACAACGGCTACTGCTGGTGTTGCGACTGCTGCTGGTACTGGCCACTCTCCATCAGGTATCCCTCCGACAACACCTCCGAGCTCGAGACAGCTTTCAGACCGGGCTCGCGGCTGTTGATGACGCGACTTGGGTGGAACCAGTTGAGCAGAAGTGCCGTGAGGCCCATGAGCAGCGCGTCAAAGATGTAAATGTACATCTCCTTGGCCTGGAGCTCCCCCTCCTTTCCTTGGACGTATTCGGCGACGCGGAAAATCGATCGAACCATGATGAGAAGACTGGTACCATAGAGAGCCCAGAGAAGGCTCTTCCAGGGAGTGTCGACTGAGTATGTCTTTGGCGTTGGGTTCCGCGACAGGCGCATGTGGAAAACCAATGTCACGACCATGAAGAAGCCGAAGAAGAGGATTTGGATTCCGAGGCCTCCGACGATGATGAATTCTCCCCTCTTGACAGAATCTCTGTCTTTGGCCGTTGCCAGCATGCCGCCTCCTATGACGATGTCAGAGTGTGCCACAAGAACGTGGCTTGCACTGCGACGTACCTCCACTCTGGGCGAAGAATGACAAGACATCGCCCAGAACGAATACCTTTGTCAACCAGTTTGGTCGGATCAAGGAGTAGTTCCCAGCGTCCAGCAAGTTGATGAGACGGCCTAAAACCATGTAGATTGACGCGGCGAACAGCGCCGGACCAAGCAGAAGTAGGATGGACTGGATGATGTATGGGTTCTTGGTGTAATCGGGCGCTTCTTGTGCCGACATGGCTCGGCCGACGTAACCTATGGCTTCGACTATTTCGGATACTGTCAGTCCTGCTTGGAGTCATACTTGGTTGGAGTGGCCTACAGATGCATCCAATGACGAGGGGTATGAAGTACCACGTTCGTGTTCTGGTCAACTGCCAGATGTGTAGCAATCCTGATATTCCGAAAACTCCGATGAACACCACCGCTGCGATCATGGAGGGATCATAATGATAGAAGGTAAAGCCCTGGCTCTGTTCACCAGTGGTGCTATTGTCCGCCATTGTCGACGTTGAGGAGAGTTATGCTGCCGTCGCGCTGTCACCTGTGTTGTTGGCCAGCTGTGTACAACGATCAAAGAAGAACCCGAAGGCAGCGACTGCTAGATATGTTGCCTGCGGCTGTTTTCTGTCGATACGGTATGCTGTCGACCGTCTGCTGCCATCGGACGACCCCGACACCAAGATATATCAAAGTCTTGTTTACCCATAATTCGAGTCCAAGACTCCAAGTCAGCCCCATGGCTAACGGTTCGTGTTAACAAGCAGCCCGACGATATGTTGCCCCTTGCATTAGCGTGAGGAATGTATGGTATTTTCGGACATCCAGATTATACGCGGACGACTTATAGGGCTGAGCCACCCCGAAGCCATCGTCAACCAGTTACCACTGGCACAGTGGATGGCGGCCGCGGTAGCTGCGTGAGAAGCATTTCGATACGCGTGTTCTCGAAGCTGCTATTGGTTGGCAGATATTCTCCGATGCTCTGACCGACATGGGTCTGTAGTTTGGCCAAGTCCCTTGACTAAACTGAACACGGTTGGTGTGGGTGAGCGAATCCACGCATGTTTTGCTTCTTCATACGCGTATTCGTACGTCGTGGGAGGCGTTCACCTTTCCCTACCAGCGTATCCGTACTGCGTACAGATAACGCATCTCTAATGGCCGTTAATTCTGATCTATACCCCAGCCACTGTTGTAAACATCCGCAGTTAGCATAATCCTATCTTTGAATACGGCGACTGGACGAAGCATACCCTTGCTACACGCGCTCCACCGATCACAGCTAACTCTTTTGAACGCCCCCTTCGAGTCCCACATCTCACAATACGCGGCTCAGACTTTAGGCACGTAGGTAGGCCAGCATTGCGCGTCAACAAGTGTTTAGTGATCGCCATGGACATTGACCAAGGAAGAGTCGTTCCCGCCCTGCCCTTTGCTGCGGCTCGCCTAGACCGAGATGCGGCTAAATCGGCCGTCTTTGCTCTAGTCGACGGGCGTGTACAAGCTGCGCTCGACGTTGATCACGCCCGAGTCAGGTACGTGTCATTCACTGCTAAAACTCAAACTGAGGCCGAGAACACGCGGAGTGTCACTGGCTCATCTAGTTCTGGAGTGATGTAAGGACGCTGCTTTAGATAGTAATGCGCGGGGGATCCTGTACTTGCGAACGTCTTTAAAGATGTATTGCTGTTTTTTGCCGGTCGCTAACGAACTAAATCACATCGCTTCATCGAAAACGATTCTCGACGTCGTCAACCTTGGCATTCACTCACCGTCTTGTCCAACGAGGCGAAATTTGCCATTCTCAAAACTTTACCTGACCGTGCCTGCGACCAGCCAGGTTTTTACAGTCTTTTCCCAGTTACGAAACAAGATACTCACACGAACAACATGTCGAATCGAGATACACCGAGGCTGATGGAGGACGACATGGTACAGCAAGACTACCTCCCATCGTACGAGGCCGCCGTCGACGACGAGCTCAGGCAACACAGGAACAGCGTCAATTGTGCGACCTCCCGTTCATGTTTTTGCGTGATCCCAGCTGACCTCTGCCAGCCGATGGTCGCATCGACGTCAACCTCGACTCTCGCCTCGCAACCACACTGGCGCGCTTCGTGCCCGACTTCCAAGACCCCGCCATCGCCGCAGCAACAGCGGCCCAGGGTCCTCCGCCAGCATACGTCGAAGCAGCAGCGCATTTCGCCGACAGGAAGACCTTCCCGGTCAAGCTCAACATCGTGATCCAAGTTGTCGGGAGTCGCGGAGATGTCCAGCCCTTTGTCGCTCTCGGCAACGAGCTCCAGACGTACGGCCACCGGGTGCGGTTGGCGACGCACGACGTTTTCGACTCGTTTGTGCGCAGGTCGAAACTCGAGTTCTACCCCATCGGCGGCGACCCGTCCGAGCTGATGGCGTACATGGTCAAGAACCCCGGTTTGATACCGAGCTTGAAAAGCTTAAAGGGCGGCGACATCCAGAAGAAGCGCAAGATGGTCAAGGAGATGCTCGAGGGCTGCTGGAGGTCGTGCATCGAGCCGGACAAGCTCACGGGAACGCCTTTCGTGGCCGACGCCATCATCGCGAACCCCCCGAGCTTTGCCCACGTTCACTGCGCGCAGGCTCTGAGTGTTCCGCTGCACTTGATGTTCACGATGCCCTGGAGCAGTACGAGGGCCTTCCCTCACCCGCTGGCCAACCTCAAGTTTGGAGACAAGGGAGTGGTGGACCAGATGACGGCGAATTTCGTGTCCTACAGCATCGTGGAGTGGCTGACCTGGCAAGGGTGCGCATCTTTGGTGACGAAACTTGTGTAGAGCATGCTGACGGTTCACGAACAGGCTGGGGGACGTCATCAACGAGTGGCGAAAGTCGATTGACCTGGAGGAGGTTCCCTTCTCCGAGGGCCCAGTTCTTGCAGAAGTGCAAAAGATCCCCTTCACTTACTGCTGGTCTCCAGCCTTGGTGCCCAAACCTGAAGATTGGCCTGCCTACATTGGTGAGAGTCTTCTGAATCCGTGGTTTGTGATCCGCCAAGTTCTAACTGGATCCATCTTTCAGACGTGTGCGGCTTCTTCTTCCGCGAGCCACCGCAGTACTCGCCTCCAGCCGATCTCGCCGAGTTTCTAAGAAACGGCCCGACACCCATCTACATTGGCTTCGGAAGCATCGTCATCGACGACCCGGACCGCATGACGAAGATTCTGGTCGAAGCAGTCCGCGCCACGGGCGTCCGGGCAATCATCTCCAAAGGCTGGAGTAACCTGGGCGGTGTCGAGTCCGAGGACGTCTTCTTTTTAGGAGACTGCCCCCACGAATGGCTGTTCGCCAATGTCGCGGCTGTCCTTCACCATGGTGGTGCTGGTACGACTGCCTGTGGGCTCCTAAACGGAAAGCCAACGACCATCGTCCCGTTCTTTGGAGAGTAGGTGACCGAGAGCTTCGCCGTGTTCTGTAGCAATTTGTCTGACATTGTGACAGCCAGCCCTTCTGGGGAGACATGGTCGCACTCGCAGGCGCAGGTCCCAAGCCGATCCCTCATCAGAAGCTCACGGCGGAGAACCTTTCCGAAGCCATTCGTTTCTGTCTCACGCCAGAGGCAGCAACCGCTGCCGGGCAGCTCGCAGCCAAGATGAGGACCGAGAACGGTGTGGCCACCGCAGTGCAGTCCTTCCACGCGAACCTGCCCTTGGAGGTGCTGCCATGCGATATTTTCCCCAATCAGACTGCCGTCTGGGAGTATAAGCGAGGAAAGAAACAGCTGAGGCTTTCCAAGCAGGCAGCTGGCATTCTGCTCGACCATCTCAAGATTGGCCAGAAGCACATGTCACCGTACGTCAAAGGAACTCTCGCGCGTCTAACTAGTCAACTGACTCATCTTTCAGACACGATATTAGAAAGTTCATCATCGAGAACCGAAGATGGGACCCAGTTACCGGAACATCGTCAGCTCTTCTGGGAGCGGCCACGGGCATGTTCAAGGGCGCCACCGACATTGTCGTCAAACCCATTCAGACGTACCACGAGCGATCCAAGATAAAAAACGCGGAACCCGGAGACGTCCCGAGCAGCAGCAGCAGCAGCAGCACGCCCATCGCGCCAGGATCACCGAGCCTAGCACCACCGCCATCCGACGCCATCGACCGCCCGCGCAGTGCTGGGGGTAGCAGCAGCAGCGGAGGAGGAGGCTGGCAAACGACCGGCGCCGTGGCCAAAGCATCGGCGTCGGGCGTCGGCGGCTTCTTCAAGTCGTACGGCAAGTTCTACCTCGACGTGCCCATGGCCCTGACGGACGGTTTCCGCGCCGTGCCCAAGTTGTACGGCGAGGAGGTCAAGGACCGGGGCCCGATCACGGATTGGAAGTCTGGTGCCGTCGCGGGCGGCAAGAACTTCGTCATGGGCGTCGGCGAGGGCGTCTCGGGCCTCTTCGTGCAGCCTTACAAGGGCGCGCGAGACGGGGGTGCTGCTGGTGCTGCGCTGGGGGTGGGCAAGGGCGTGATTGGCATGGTTTCCAAGACGATTTCCGGTAAGTTTCTTTCAGAATCGGTGCGGAATTGTAAGGGAAGATTAAGAAAATGCTGACGATGATGCTGTGAAGCTGGTATCGGCGTGGTCGCGTACCCCAGTCACGGTATCTACAAGACTATCCGGACTGCGGTCAAGTCCAAAACACGACACAGCATTGCCGCGGCCCGGCTCGTCGAGGGAGAGTATCTCGCACGTAACAGCCAGGCGAACGTGCAAGCCGTGCTGCGCAGGTTCGACGAGCTCTGTCGCATCAGCGAAGAGTCAGGGAAGCGGCGGGCGCGAGAGGATCATCAACTTGAAGGTAGATAGGCGTCAAGATACCCGGAAGAGAAGTTCACCACTCGTTCTAGTTCACGTCATTTAGTCATGCGAATATGCTCTGGCAGAGAATGTTCCGTGATTGTTGATCTTGTCCCTACAACGTGTGATGTACTTGAAGCCAGGTGTGGTATCTGGAGCTGTCAACTAGTCTTTGGGATAGATGGAGCCAAAGAAGCACTTCATCGAGCACTCAGCAGCATGTCGACTGCCCGATGACCTCGCAGCGAAGAGCAAGAGAAGCTCTGGACATGTAGCAGCTCACTGGGCTAGTCTCTATAGATACCTTTTTCGGCGAGATCATCATCCACAGCGCCGATGGTTTAGTGGTAAAATTCTCCGTTGCCATCCAGCAGCGTCGGGGAGCCGGGGGTTCGATTCCCCCTCGGCGCACTTCTTTTGCATGTCAGGAGTATTGAACCGGTTCAATCTGTATTTTTTTCTATTCTGTCAGTAATTTGGAAGTCATCTGACACCCCCAGACTCTTATGCCAACTTTTGCTGGCTAGAACTATTGGTAGAGCACTTTGAACACCCAACCAAACTCGTCCTCCTCGACCAGAGCCTCGTCCACCTTGATCCTCAAGTGCTGGTCGGCCCCAGCGCCAACCGACTGCCATTCGAGCTGGTCGCCGCCTGCTACCCCCAGCAGACTGACGACGTCACCTTTGACGACAGGAATCGGGGCCGCGATCGTCACCCATCCATCAACAACGGCCGGCGCCTCCAGGAAGATGGTGTAAAAGGCCCCATCCGTCTGCGTGAACCTCACGTCCGGCCCGCCCACAATCTCGCTCTGGACGAACCAGTACGTCGTGTTGAAGATGGCCTCCCCGTGGGCCTTTATCCACCGGCCCGCCTCGCGCAGGTTGTCCATCTCGGCCTGGACAATGGTCCCGTCGGCCCTCGGTCCGATGTCCAGCAGAAAGTTGCCATTCTTGGACACCATGTCGACGAGCGAGTAGACAATGGTGCCGGCCTTCATGTACTCGTCCGCCCCCGTCGCGCGGTTGTAGCCGTAGCTGTACGGGTCCATGCCGCGGTTGCTCTCCCACTTGCGGCGCTGGGCCGACGCGAAGGTCTGGTACTCGGGGGTGTCGAAGTCGGCCGCCTCGGGGATGCCGCAGCGCGAGTTGATGGCGACCTGTCGGCCCTCGGCGCGGGCCCTGTTCCACCACGCGGCGGCGAAACCTGCCGTGCCGTTGGCCGCGCCGCAGTCGCACCACATGATGTCGGTGCCGTAGTCGTACGCCAGCGTTTCCATCTGCGGGACCATGAGGTCGGCGATGAAGTCGGTGACGGGCACGTGGCCCGTGTACGGTTCCGGGGTTCCCGTGTAGGGGTTCCGCGCGAGCGTGCCAGGCCACGAGACGGCGGACGGTGTGGGGAACTGGACGAAGCCGTAGGGCCCAAAGTCGGGGTTGAACCACTCCGGGAGGGAGAAGTAGGTGCCGCGTTTGAGCTGGGTTTGGTGCGTGGCCGCGGCGTCGAAGAGCTCCTTGAGCAGATCGCGCTTGGGGCCGTGGTGGACGGCGGACCTGTTGGACGTCGTGCCGGCGTCGAAGAGGGCGAAGCCGTCGTGGTGCTTGGTCGTGACGACGAAGTACCTTGCGCCGGCGTCCGCGAAGAGGTCGACCCATTCCCTGGCGTCGAAGCTGGACGCGTTGAAGTCGGCAAAGGTGTCGTCGTACGCCCAGGTCGGGCCGTACGTGTCCAGGCGGTAGCCGTAAAAGTTGGAGCGGTCGCCTTCGGGGTGATGGGTCGAGTACCACCAGAACCACTCGGCGTAGCTCTCGTGCGGGCTCGAGTTGCCCCAGCCCGTGACGGAGTAGGGGCCCCAGTGGATGAAGATGCCGAACTTGGCCTCGTCGAACCAGTCGGGGGACTCGTGCTTCGAGAGGCTGGCGCGGTCGGGCGTCCATTCGGTCAGGTCGAGTTCGACGCCTTGGACGGTGGTCGTCTGCGAGGCGATGCCATCGTCGACGTTGACCTCGACCGTGGTTGGCCCGTCGGACGCACCGTCGACGCCGACGACGACGACCTTTTGGTCACCCGGGCAGAGACGCCTCAGATTCCCGGCACTCACGGTGGTAAACCCGACTCCCGATATGGTGATGTTGAGGCCATCGCCAGTTACGCACCGCGACCCAGCATTGTTGACGGTAACCTCGACCACCTGGGTCCCGTTCCCGATCCACTTCTGCGTCGGCCTGACAGACTGCACGCTCAGCCCGGTCGACTTCCACAGCGAGACGGCAAAGACGTGCAGCCTGCCCTCGGTCGCGTTGTTCCTGGTCGGGAGAGTGATGGAGCTCAGCGTCTTGCCGGGGGGCACGGCCGCAGTCCGCTCGAAGATGTGCGACGTGTTGAAGTCGGATCCGTCGGACGTGAAGCGGCTGGGGAAGATGATCTCGCCGCGGTTGATGGTCAGGAAACTGAACCAGTTGAGCGTGCGGAGCTCGTACTCGGAGGTGGTGTTGTCCGTGTAGCTGAAGGAGACGTTGCCGCTGACGGTGGCGCCCTCGACGTCTCCCGCGACGAGGAACGATGCCGAGAAGTAGGTGTCCCGCGGTACGGAGACCTTTTGGCCGGTGCAGACGAGGTTGTCGGGGTTTTTGGTGCCGGTGTAGCCCGGGAAGTTGTACTCGATGCCAGTGTCTGTGGAGGTGAAGTCCGGACCGACTGAGGGTTTGGGAAAAGACTGGTTCAGGGCGTCGAAGGAGGCCTCGCCTGGGTACGTGCCGAAAGCCTTGTTGTTGAATAGGGAAGAAATGTCTAGAGGAATCGACTTCTTCATGCCTATATGTTAACAACTGACTTGGCTATGGGAAAGCAGACCAGACTCACTCCTCGGGAGGACGAAGAGTTCGTCGCTGCGAGCGCATAACCGCACAGAGCCAACAGGGTAAGACTATCGATGCCACCGAATGCCTTCATCGTGAGACTTTCGCAAGATCGATCCTCCAGCTGCAACTGCGCTTGAACAGCTGCACATCAACGCGCAGACGACCCTCGGGAGGCCGTCATTCTTAACAATCGATATCAGTATCCTAGCGGGGATTCGGGAAAACTGGTGATCTATCCCTAGAGTAGAGGTTCCCCTCAGTCCCTCCAGCATCCCGCCACCTCTTCTCCGAATGAAACGGTAACATTTCCCAACCGCATGTCCACTATTCATGTCACCATGAACTTCCGGGGAAATCGGAGTTCCTGGGCAGTGAGGGGCTGGCTGATAAGATTGGTGGAAGCTGGAGATAGCACAGCTTGAGAGAACGTCATCGCGACAGGGATGTAGGATGTCCAAGGGATTCGTATCAATTGATTGCATTTGAGCTACCTTATCATCGTGCAGAAGAGTGGTTAGTCGCCGAAATCGGCACCCAGCTGGTAAGAGAAATGGCTCGCCTTGTACTATCAAGAGTACTTTCACGATGATCGACTTGAATCGTCTTTTAACTATGACTATAGCAACAACTAGACTGACGAGAACGAAGATGACTACAGTAGGTAATGCATGGTATAGTTTGCCATGTTTTCTGCAAACTGGGTGCCTGATGAGATAATCCCATGTTGCGACCGAGACGATTTTGGGGCTGCAAAATCATGTGTTCGCGATGGCTTCACTCGCCACTTCCCATCAACCAGAGCTGCGCTGCATCACACAACAGCACGGTGGCGTAACCACTTCGCCGGTTCCTCCGTGCGAGTCCAGCTTACACTTTCTGACGTGACGAACTTACCCGCCGAAAAACATGGCTCGCTCGAGCTGGCGCAAAGTCATTTGCACAGACCAACAACCCCTTCATCACAACCGATGACAATCAATGACGGCTAGCTTCAACTTTCAATATGCCACTTTTAGTTTCGAGCCCATCTGGACGAGATCCCTCAATTGTCTGCTGTCTGCGTGGCAGAGCAGCCCAGTCGCAGTGAGAGTTGGCTGCCCGCTCGATCACGACAGCGACAAGGAGGGCATCACAAGTCTGACTTTGGCTAGCCGCGGGCCGTCATTACAAAGTCACTGGTCTCTGTTTTCTTTCTTGTCTTTTTTCTGCCTCTTGTCGTTTCGTTCATGTCTTTATCCGGGGGCATGCTATTTTTCATTGCAGCAACTCCCGACACAACCTCCTCGATCCCCGTCTCGGGCAGAGCGTTCTGCCGTACCGAGACGCATCAACCAAGAGTAAATGAAGCGAGGACGTGGTTTCAGTCTCGCGGATATAGAGCTTTGACGCACTGGGCTGATCCGCGAGCCAAAGCGCAGAATGTGATACCGGATGGGCTTGACCGTAGAACGGACGGTGATTTGGAAGAACAAACGACCCATTGTCGTCTCAAATGTGGCCCGAGCCTCGGCAAGCATACCGAGGGACCATTTCTCAGCTCTGCATATGTCAAACCGTGACTTTGACGACCGGCAGAGGGGTGCCGAAGAAACATTTGGAGCGTGGGCGAGACCCTAGATGTTTACCGTCAAGGGGTATGGAGAGATGGAAAGTCCATATCTGCCACGATGGCCGTCCTCATGCCCCGCCATGTGTAGATCCACTCAAGTTTTCTTTCTGTATATTCCATAGATTATCAACCATTACTGAATGATCATTCTCAACCATCACTTGAATAAATCTTGTCATAGACATATGTCAACCATGAGATCTGTAATTAATTGGGTTTCGCCAATGATGCTTCGTCTATGACTATGAACCGCTAAGAGTCGAACGGGCTTGCCCAGCAGTCGCCCGACCCATGGGGGAGGGACTATGATTTTGAAAGGAATACATGTACACGTC
Source organism: Colletotrichum lindemuthianum (assembly GCA_001693025.2). NCBI lineage: Eukaryota > Fungi > Ascomycota > Sordariomycetes > Glomerellales > Glomerellaceae > Colletotrichum > Colletotrichum lindemuthianum. Next base: position 135,418 of record MASP02000105.1, on the reverse strand, counting down.
GAATATTATTCGCCATGCTCGCCACCCAGACCTTGCTGTGATGTCTCCGCCGCCACCCTCCCCCTTTCCACACGACATTTCCGACTCCCTCCCTCGTCACCGTTAGAAATGCACCTCGCCCACGCGTCTCCTCACGGGGAATTCTCTCCTCCGCTTGGTCGCCGCCTTTTGCTGCTCCTCGGACTTTTGCTGCGCGACAAAGTTGGTCATCATCTCCCACGTGGCCATGACACCACCGCTCTTCCTCGTCTCGGCCATGGCCATGAGGTCCGACATTTTCATCTCGAAACCGCCGCCCGGGGGGGGTGCCGCTTGCTCGTCTCTCCTGGCTGGACGGCCCGGAGGAGGCGGGGCGTTGGGCTTGCCACCCGTGATGGCTCCGCCGCCGGGTCCGGGCTGGTTACCGGTGATGCCGCCGCCGGTGGGAGGGCCTTGTGGCTGGGTCTGGGCAGGCTGTTGAGGCTGAGGTTGGCCAGCAGGGGGAGCCGGCCGAGGTTGCTGAGGCTCTGCTGCCGCTTGCGGCGGTGGCGGTGGCGGTGGCGGTGGCGGGGTCTGGGGCTGAGGTTGAGGTTGAGGTTGAGGTTGAGGTGGCGTGCCGGCCTGGGGTTGGCCGGTGATGCCGCCGCCGCCGGGTGGTCCGCCGGGTTGTCCGCTAGGTTGTCCGCTGGGTTGTCCCTGTGGGGGAGCCGGAGGCTGGGGCTGCGTTCCAACCGGGGTGCCGCTCACCATCATGGTGAGGATAAACTCGCCGTCGATCTGGTTCACGGGCACGGCGATGCGAGCGTTCTCTCTGTCGAGGAGGACCTGGGCGTTGATCGGGCTGAAGGTCTTGGCGAGGAGAAGCTGAGTCGCGGCGGGGATCGTCGGAGCACCCTGGTTCGGCTGACCATTCTGTCCCTGAGGAGGATTGTTGTTGTTTCCTCCGTTCTGGGGGTTTTGTCCCGCCGCCGGAGCACCTCCGCCGATAGGGCCAGCACCGTTGCCGTTGCCGTTGCCCGAGTTGGGCCCTTCGTTGCTGGTGCCATTATTCACGTCCGGATTTTGATTCTGATTCTGACGCTTCACTCGAGGAGCCTGAAGCCCACCAGTTGCGCCACCAGGGTTTTGGACGACGGGACGCTGGGCGATTCCCAGGGTGATGCTTGACTGGGGCGATGCTCCTGCGCGCATGGCCATGGCCATGAGTCGGTCGACGTTGACTGTTTCAGGAAGCGGTCAGTCAGGGCTGGACTATCCGAGAAGAGAAGTAAAGAAGTGACTTACGAGGCATCTGCACGACGGCGGTCATGGTGTTGAGACTGGGCACAACGCCGGCCAGGTTGCTCGTGACGAGATAGCGGTAGTTGTCTGTGACGAGTTAGTCGAGTCCGTGTTGCTGCATTGCAGACGTTCGTCTGGCACGAAACCATCGCACGAGCCCAAAGGGCAGTGGACAGTGGGCAGTGCCCCAAAACTTACTGATTGACATGATACCGTTGGTGACCATCTCCGTGCTGATGCCGTTGACGACGTCCGTCTTGATGATCATGGGCTGGCTGGCCCGGATGGACATGCGGAAGCCATCCTGGAACTCGGCTTCTTGGATGCCAGATCCAATAATGTTGATGGTCTGGCCGAACGGGGTGAGGGACGTGCCGAGCTCGCTGGTCTGGCGGCCGACGGCCACGTACTCGCCGTCGATCTGGTTGAGCTTGACCATGCGGACGGTCGCGTCGGTGATGTTTACGCTCTTGGCCCCCTCCATGATGATCCACGCCTGGCGGTCGCGCGACAGCATGGCGACGTAGGTGTTGTCGGCGGTGACACCCGCTTGCGACAGCATGTTCTGGTCAATGGCCAGCTCGATCTGGGCGCCTACTAGATCGGTGGCGCCATTCGTCTGGATGGTGAAGGAGTTGCGCGATAGCTGAACGAAGGGCTGTCCCGTCGAGCCGACGACATGACTTGCCGGGAGGGGGTTGGGGTTCTGGTTGACGATGACTTGTCGTTGTGTCTGGGAAAAGGTCTCAATCTTGGAGTTGTCGGGGAACACGAGCTTGTTCAGTTGCATCTGGTCATGGTATGTTAGATGACCAAAGCTGCTGCGAGTCGGACGTCCATCATGGCGACAACAAGACGGGACCATCGAAAGGGTTGGGCGGTAAACACAAAAGGAGATGAAGCAGAGGCCAAACTTACGTTCCCATTCAGGTTGATGACTTGGTTAAACTGCACATTTGGTTGATCCTGCTGGGCAACGACTGGACTGCTGAGCCTCAAGCCAACAAACAGAAAAGAAAGTGAAAAACGCTTGAGAGTCATTATGATTAGCGAAGGGTCAACCGCCGGGGTTGCTGATGAACGGAAAACGAAATGATAGCAAAAGCCAAAAATGGAAAATGAAGAAATGGAGGAAGACAGGAAAAAGAGGTAAAAGAGAGACCCCGTCACTAAACCACGCGGGTTTAGGGGGAAGATGTCTGTATAGAGGCACGATCGACTTGAAGAGTGATCAGCCGCATTCGGACGAGTTAAAAGTTAAGCTCGATGATGGTCTCTGGAAAGGATGCGGCCACGACTTGGCTATATGGCATGGCAAGGAAGAATGGAGATTACGACAAATCAGTGCCACACGGCGGCTCGTTCGGCAGAGTCTCATCGAGAGAGAGAGAGAGAGAGAGAGAAAGAGAAAGAGAGAAGATGGGATTTTGGCGGTCGGACGCCTAGAGACAGCGCTCAGCCGAAGAGGAGCTCAATCCTCCAATCGCATGTTACGACTGGCGGAACTTGGAGCCAGAATCGCTTCAACAAGCGCCGCTGCCAGCCTCTTCCGGCCGCACAATCTCTTGACGCTGATGCTGGTGCTGGTGCTGGTGCTGGTGCTGGCGCTGTTTCTCGCCGACAAGGTGTATGGGGGCATGGTATCGCCGTATCGGCTTTGATCATCGGACCAGGGGCATCCGATGGTGAATAGGATGAGGCTTTGGCCGAGGTGAGGCACATGGTGAGAAGGAGGAATCCAGGGGTAATCTGAACATCAGCGCAGCCAGGACCCTCGCCGTGGAGAGAAAGGCAGATGAATCGACGTGACAGCAACCAGGGAAGTGCCACACACGAGGTAGAATGAGGTAAAGGGTCACGGCAAACACAGGGCTCCTCGGTTTCGCGGACGGTGTGAGAAGGGTTTCGTCGTTTCGAGCCCGGTCGCGTGGAGTTTCATCGGATGCGGTCCGGGTCACCGAAGGAGGCGAATGAGACTCGATACAGTCTCTTGCGCATGTGCCTGGGAAGTCTGGCTGCTCTAGCTACTGTTGCATGTGCTGTCTCATTCTATCTATCTCTCTCTCTCTCTCTTCTCGCTCTCTCTCTCTGTTCTCGTTCTCTCGTCTACAGTATGATTATAATAAGCCATAGGTCAGGCTTTAGTACGACCGAGTGCGTATGCTATACACGACTGACGATGGAGGATGGAGGGTGGAGGGTGGAGGTTGGGGGGGGCCATCGTCATAATAAGGGACGGATCCTTGGCTCCCGACTTTTCGTTTGGATCTTCTTTGCCAAGCTCGAGCCGAGAGGATCTTCGTTTCGTTGCGGCTGATGTGCGACTCGACAAGGGGACGATGCTTGGCAATGCTTGTCTCTCGCGGCTCTGCGTCTACTGACTTTGTCATGGCCGCAACGTGTCGTATGCCCGCTGACATCCTTCATCACATGATCAATGCTTCGCCTGCTTCCACCTCACGATTCCAAGTTGCTGCTCAAGGACACCAAGGTAGGTAGGTCGTGTGGCCTGGACAGGTTCTGTCGGGATCAAGTCTCTGGTTACCATACGACTTGAGCCTACCGGCAACTTGGGCAGACGTATCGATTCCTCTGCTTTCAATATCGCCACGGTGACGCTTCTGGTGGCTCTCCTCCAACAACTATACAATCTACATATGCCTCCATCTGATCACGGCCCCCTAAACCAGTATGCGGTCCTTGGACCTTGTTGATGTTTTACGCTGCCCACCAAGCACACGTCGAGGTGTTGCTTGAAGTGAGCATACTTGTCCGCTCTTCTCCATCGCCGTATTAGCCACGAGGGGGAAGATGAAAGGGATGATTAGCAATCGGACTTGGTGGGACGGACTATGTGTAGGACGAGACCTCCAAGTCCGATTCGCCACATCAACCACATGCTTGCAAGAGCATCGTGAGACAGGATCAGGCTGGTTCATCGAACAACTTGAAGCATCTGTTCTGTACAGACTTTCCAAGACAGTTGACGGCCTGACAGTATTTGTTCCTAAAAGACAAAGATCGACTCACTCGACCAAAGCAGGTCTCGCTCCCGTTTCCCTTCTCTAGACCACAAACTGCCACTTGCGTCCACACACGGGCAAATTCTCCGACTGGGCGTTTCCCCCAGACCTCCCAGACCTCCCACGACCTCCCCTGCTCACTCCATCTTCGTCTGGAGTCGATGAATCCCTACCGCTAAACCCAACAAGTACGACGTACTGCGTATGACCACTCCCACAAGTCGCCTTCATGGCCGTCTTTGGCTGCTGCAAACAACACTGGCCTTCTTCCTTCTTCCCACCTCTTCAGTTCTCTTCTCCCGTCTTTCTATTGGCCTTCATGCCCTCCCTCTGTCTCTTCTTGCAACCAAGATCAGCCAACAGCCTGCCCTACGGAGCATGCTTTAATCTCTTCCCTGTCCCATCTGCCTCGGCGTAGCACCACACACTTCCTGTCCGCGACATCTCGTGTGCTTCGAACGCATCCATCACGAATCCCAAGGCGCGGAGGAGCCGCCTTGTGTCCTCTCGCAAGACCCCTCACCCACAACAACTCTCTTCAGGCCGAATCTTCATCCAGCAAACAGTTTCACTCTGTCTTTTCTACAGCTCGCCTGCGTCCTCCTCTCTTCTGGGCGTGCAATATAAGTCTTGGCCGTCTCGTTCACCCCCACAGGTCAGGTACGGTGAACTATTTCCGATCTCTGTCGCGTTTTCTTTCCCTCCTACTTCACCCTAATCATCCTGTCCCTTTGCTTGTGTCAGCGAATGGTCGGTCGGACACGCCTTTGCAAGGCCAACCACTCGATCACTCTCCTTTAGGGCGATTCGCTTCGACTACTGCTCTTCATTATTCTTCTTCCTCTTCTTCCTACGCAGTCTCCTCACCTCTCCTTACCGTGTGCTTTCTTTTCGTCTCGTCCCACTCGAGCTAGGCTTTTGTAAAACCTCGCTTTCGACAAACCAACACCATCATAATGCAGACTTCCGTCGTTTATCTCTTCCTCGTGTCTCTGCTGTCTGCTTCCACATCCGCCTTGCCGACTGCCGGTTCAGCGGAAGGCACCGCCGGAAGCAGACACGCACGCTTCGCCGCTCGTCACGCCGGACGCGTCGAGGCCAGACAGACGCCGGACAACACCGACGCCGCGGCAACCGGACAGGTCGGGGCCACCGCCGTCACCGCTCGCAACGGCGTCAGCGAGGCGCAGATTATGAACGCCGTCATGTCGTGGATGCAGGACACGGGCAAGGTCACCAAGTTCCTCAACACGGCCACGTCCTACACCGGCAACGAGTTCACCAAGCAGGCCACCATTGCGCTCAACGCCGAGATCGACGAGCTCAACCACAAGATGGTGCTCGACGCCGCGCTCACCGGCATGGACATGATCACCCAGGCCAACAACGTGCTCGCCGTCCAGGGCAAGTTCCAGTCCGTCGTCGACACGCTGCAGAAGATGGTCACCAAGGGGCCCGACACGGCGCAGAAGGACGTCGACTTCATCAACAACAACCGCTGCGTCAACGTCCTGCCCAACATTGACATGTACTTCGCCGCTGCCGGCATGGCCAAGATCCAGGCGGTGCGTCCCACCGGCTGCCTGGAGGTTGAGGGCGCCAACGTGACTCCCGCTCCTCAGAGCGGTGGTGGCAGCAACAATGTCGCGGCGCCTCAAGTCACCCCTCCGCCAGCAAACAATGGCGGAAACGCTGCCAACGGCAATAATAACGGCAACCGCAATGGTAATGGTAACTCTGGCAACCGGAACAACAACGCTGGTCAGAACCAAGGGCAAGGCCAGAACCAAGGGCAAGGCCAGAGCCAAGATCAAGGCCAGAACAATGGCCAGACCAACGGCCAGAGCGCTGCTAACAGTAACGACAATAACAATGGCAACACGAATAGCAACGGTAACTCGAATGACAACAATGGAAACGCAAACTCGAACACCAACGGCAACACCAATACTGGCAATGGTAACCGCAACGGCAACGGCAACTCCAACAGCAACTTCAACTCTGGAAACTCTGGAAACGGTAACCGCAATGGCAACAGCAATGCGAATTCGAACTCGAACTCGAACTCGAACCAGGGCAACGACAACACCAACAATGGCAATGGCAATAGCAACAGCAACCAGGACCAAGGCAACGATAATACCAACAACAGTGGAAACCAGAGTCAGGGCAACGGCAACACCAACAATGGAAACCAGAACCAGAATATTGGCAAAGGCATTGGTGGGCAGAATCCTACGGATATCAACTCCAACTCCAACACCAACACGAACCAGAACTCCGGCAACAACAACAACAACAACAACAACAACAATGGCAATGGCAATGGTATCCAGAGCCAGGGCAACCGGAACAATGGCCCGGTTACGAACGCCAGCAACGGTTCTGGATCTGGTCGTGGCAATGGCCTCCAACCAGCGCGACTGGGCCCCCCGAAGACGAGCAACAACGGCCAACGCCAGTAAACTGAACCTTCGGGGACCCCCTTTCGGCCTGGAGATTACATTTGGAACTGCCAGCGTGACGGGCCGCGCAAGAACCGGGGTCTCGGCGAGCAAAGTCTCCCAATCCCCCTGGGATCCCAGCAGATCGCGAACTCCGTCTTCGCACTTCACAGCGGACCCTTCACACGCCCCGTGCAGCGAAATAGACGAATTTGGCAATCCAGAACACGTGTGGTGGGCCCTACAAGGCAAGCACGCGGCGGCGGCGGTGTACTTTGGTCCGTCGAATTGGGTTGAAATGTCTCGTCATCCACGTTTGGGAGGGTGTGAGCAGGGGGTTTGGAAATAATTGCCTCCGTTGCATTCGGTATTAGTTTCAAGGCCAGGTAAAACATTGTTTGAGGAGAGAGAGCAAAAACACAGTTGTTATTCCCTGTAACATATCATCCCGTCATCTTCATTGGTGTACCAAGCTCACAGCATGGGTCATCACTTTTGTTCCTAATTTTAGTTCATCCTTGTATTCTCGCCGTTGATCGAGTCGTCCAAAGCGTGTGAGTGTGAGCGAGTGACTGGACGTGAGTGGCCCAGGCTCTTCCCGAAACAAACAGACGAGTGAGAATAGCATCCCTGAAGTCACACGCAACATGTCGTGAAACGAAACGCCAGTGTCTCCGGGTTCCTGGTTTTTCAGGGGTCCTGCTTGCGTCGATCCCCAATAGCCGCATTGATCTCTCGGCCGATTCCATCGTCTCATTCGCAGATTCGTTCGTTGTTGTCCTCGAGGGGTTGCGATTGGCTCCCTCGTCGAGGCCGGGTTGGCCTGCCAGGCTCCCGGAACCGCGTGTGGGAGAACCATGTGCCTTCCAGAATAACGACGAGGGGGAAAATACTGCCTGAGTGGGCTGAGACCGTCCGCTCTTTGGCACCGGAGTTGTCTTCAGCATCTCAACCAAACTTTGGACGACTCCCATTCGAGCAGCCTTGACAAGGCTAGTTTTACTATGGGATTCTAGCTGTGATGCTTGAGTGGACAGCCAGTCTGCCCCTTGAGATCGCCTCCTGCAATTCGAGCCCGGTTTGTACTCTAACTGTGAACGGTTGTCCGGAGCCCATGTATTGTCAAACAATGACCCTCTTTGGTAGTAACTCCTCTCCAATGTCACACCATATTTCTGGCCTTTGTGGTCGATGAGACTTGGCATCGCCGTGAAGAGTGAGCCTGCATGAACAACGCCTGACGACCAACGTCGAACGAGGTCAGTTCGCGGTCATCCTGACGCCACGTGATACCATGGCCCTCCTGGCCGCTTCTAAGTTCCGGATATCCGAGATTCGCGTTCCCCATACGGATAGACCCGGGGTTTCTAATTGAGCAAGGTGACTCAAAGCGAGATGCGTAAGGGGTCTTCGGCGCCTCGGGCTGGCCCTGGTCCTCCGGCGTCGATCACGTTTGGTGTTTCGGCAGTTCTCTACCGATCATGGGCATTTTCCCCAACTCGGAGACCTTGCGATAGCCTTGCTCCGGGTTCCCTCTTATGATGATCTGGAACCGAGTAAGCGCAGGGTTTGGAACCCCGGATCGCCGTTAGTGTGAGCCCTATAGGCTGGGTCCTCCGCGTGTTGAGGCTTCAAGTCCCTAACTCTCTAATTCGACTACAGGTCTTTCGGTTCTTTGAAACGAGCGTTTGTAACCCTGAGTCTCAGTCAATATCTACTTCCTATGCTGTCTACGTCCTATACTGCCTGTAGCGCCAAGCAGCTGAGTGGAGGTGTCACTCGGTACGTCGATATCAAACCACCTCGACGTCTTTATTATGCCATGGTTGCTTGATATCAACGCCAAGTTGCTCGGGCTACGACGAGCGAGATCTTGGCTGTTCGTATTAAGCCACGTGGTAAGCCCATATATCCAACATGCGCGTTATCTGGAATACCGGTTTGTGAGTTTGTGTCTCCTTGTTCTCGAAGTTGAGATGCGGCGTTGTATCATGGTTCTATGGGCCAAAGAAGAGCCCAACACCGCCCAATGACAATCCGACTCTTCCGCATCCCGTGGTCTTGATACCTCTATCTGGGGTTTCGCTGCCTCCTTTTGATTGCTCGCCGAGGGACGTCGTGAGCCCCTCTCGATGAGATTCATGATCTCCATGTGGGTTTCCATTGCTTCTTGGCGTTTGTAACACCCATGGCATACTACCCTGCTGCGCACACAGCACTCGCGCGTGGGAGGAAGACCTTTGAGCTTCGCAATCCAGTAGCACGATCGACATTCTCCATGACTCCGAAGCAAGTGGCTGAATAGTGGAAGGCAGTAAAGCAATATTGGGATAAATGAGCTAGGTATGTTCAGTCTCACAACACTCGACGTCACACAAAGCTGACACCATTCACAACATGAATCAGTTAGGAATGAGTCGATGTCCACGAGGTATTAGTCTATTTCATGTACAATCTCGGATATCTCCAAACCCCAACATGACTTGAAGTCTTCTTCGCCAACATTTACATGGCTTTACTGCTGCGTGAAGTCGAGGATGCGCTTGGCAGCATAGGCCGCAGCCACCATGATAGGGGCCTGGGTGTTGCCCGTAGGAACCTCGGGGTGCATGCTACCGTCCACAACAAAGAGGTTGTCGGTACCCCAGACCCTGGTGTCGGGGTCGACGACGCTCCTGCCGTCGTTGGCGCTGCCCATCTGGGTGGTGCCGAGGTAGTGGGAACCGCTGATGGCGGCGGCAACGAGGGCCTCGGCGGTGACGTTCTCCGCAACGGTGAGGATGCTGTCGGGCTTGCGGGCGTAGCCGAGGAGAGTGTCGACGAAGCTGGTCAGGGCCTCGACGTCGCCCTCGGTGTGAAGCAGAGGCTTCTGCGTCATGTTGGTGGCGCCGTCCGGGGTGATCTCGACGGTGCCGACGGAGGTGGTGCCGTGGGTCAGGTAGACCTTGATTCCAATGGTGTTGTTGGCGTCGGCGCGGACGGTGCCCTGGACGTGACGGGTGGCGCCGTCGGTGGTGTTTACGCTGGTCCAGAAGTTCAGCCGCTGGCCGGACTGGGCCAGGAGACCACTACCGTGAGAGAAGAGGTCGATGGAGGTTTGGTCAGGGTCGGTCCAGGCGGTACTGGGAAGCTTGACGAGCGGCTCCTTGGTCTGGAAGGTAACGGTGGCAATGGCGTGATCTTTGAGGTTCTCGCCAACGGGAAGCTCGATCCACTGCTCCTTGGGGGGCAACTGAATATTAGTTGTGCCGGAGGCCACGATCTCGATTTGCTTAGCAGGACCAATACCAGAGTTGAAGAGAACACGGGGGGTGGAGTGGGAGCCAGCAGCAAGAACGAGAGATCCGCCTTGCCTTGGGTTAGGTTGATGATCTCGCGCGAACCGGTCTCGTGCTCAATCTCAACGCCCGTGACGAGGGTCCCCTCACGGACAGCGCGGAGAACCTTGGCGTGAAGTTCCAGGGTGAAGTTGGGGAGACTCTCGGCGTCAGGGAGAATAGCCCGGACGGGGCTGTCACGAAGGCCGTTGGCAATCTGCATTTTGTCAGGATATCAACATTGTTTCAATGAGAGTTGTGTCACTTACCGACCAAGGAGGGTGAGTATACATCAGCTCCTTTGCCTCAACGTCATTCAGAGCATCCTGCTCGCTCCAGCCGTTCGCGTTCAGGAAACGAGAAACGATGTCGAAAGCAGCGTCATCGTAGCGTTTGCCATCCTCCGAAGCCAAGGTGGTACCGGGAAGACGCTTGTAAAACTCCTCGGCAGCCTCGGCGATGCCGTTCTCCCAGTGCCACTCCTCGGGCCAGGTCGCAAAGTCGGCGCTGCGAGGCTTGACATACATGAGGGCGTTGAGCATGGTCGAGCCACCGAGCAGACATCCTGCGGCAACGGCAAGGTCCATGCAGTACTGGAGGTCGGGGGACGCGCCGGTGTAGTCCGACATGCCCGGGACGTCGTACATGGTCACGGTGCTGTTCCATGGCATCGTCTTGTTGTTGCCTGTCACGTAGAAGGAGGGGCCACCACGCTCGAGCAACAGGACGCTTCGTCCAGAGTTGGCTAGGCGCTCAGCCGCGACGATGCCAGCAGTACCGCCTCCTGCGACGATGTAGTCATAGGTGGCGTTGCGGGTTGTCGTGGCGTTGTTGCGGAGGTAAAGACGAGCTGCGGCCGTCTCGCTCAGCGCCAGGAGCGCCGATGTCAAGGTGATGAACTTCATGATATTCCCTGATAGCGGTGTTGGGTAAAGGAACGACAGGACAATCAGCCAGAGACCAACGAATCGAGGCAAGAGTAGACGATCAGGCTATTATTGCTGCTCAGGAACAGACACCCAACTAGAGATTCTAGCAAAAGGGAAAAGAGTAGGCGAGAGGCCGATTTATCTAGACGATTGATAAGATGAGATTGATAACTCTAGCCAGTCACCTTATTTCGGTACTGAGAACCATCCCTGAGGCTCCGCGGACCGCAGACACCGGGCAACACAAGCCAGGTCGGCCAATGATGGTGTAGTCAGGTGGATCTTCCAATATAAGCATACTCCATCGTGGAGGCTGGGGTTCACGGTCGCCGTGAAAATTTAGGTAATGACAGCGGTCGATCGTGGAGAATTTTTGATATTCCCTGGTAAATACCTCATGTTCGGACCTTTGCCGAGCTCTCGGCAGCCTGGAGTATGGCGTGTGAGATGGAGTCTTTAGGAGAAAACTTGAATCAGGTGGTCGTATGGCAGGTTCAGCCGTGCCTCCGAGTTGGCCGCCGAGGTGCGAAGTAATAGGCGAAAGGAGAAACGGAGAGAGAGAGGCAGTGATGATTCTGAAAAGGTCCATCATCGGAGTTTGAAGTCAGATGTTGATTTGACTGCGTTTCTTGTTCAGAAGCAGGTCAGCTTCTCTCAAGTTCAAGTCCGAGGATACGAATACTAAAAGCCAAACATTACATCGCAGACAAAGGTTCTGTCTCGTACGGATAGATGACCATGTGGACCGAGAGATGATGGGGCAGAAAGCCAGCCAAGACCGAATAACAGGACAAGGGTTGTGATATACACAGTAGGTAGCATCGCTATGGAGATCATTCACCCTGTTACGGATATGCGGGCCCGAATATCCAACATGGGCCGTTGGCAGCAGAGTAATGTCTCGAAAACAGAATTTCGAGGATTCTTCATCTGATAAGATGCAGCGGCTGATATGATAAGATTGACCGAGTCAGTGGAGGAATATACGCATGATAGTTAAGACTCGGAATCTATCGCCTTGTATGCGTTCTACCGCACTTGTGAATGGTTCATGAGGTTTCGCAACGTCAAAGTACCAGTGATGCCCAGCCGGCGATTAAAGGGTGGAACTCTCAGGACGAAGAGTAATGAGTGATGAACAAGGGCGCAAGCTCATCATGACAGCAGATCCCAAGTCACGTCAGGGTATGTCGGCTCAGCTGCTGATTCCTGTCGCTTCTACATTCAATCCATTCGCGCCATGATCATTCATTCACGACGCAGCTACTTAAAGGTGTCATATGTGGGATGACTTTACTAGAACCTCTTCAATTGAGACAACTTAAGAGTACATGGATGAGTGTTCATCTTCAGCAGCGACGAAAGGGTGGCTCCTAACTGTGTGGTAAATTAGCCACGTATCCCTCTTCTTCTACTTTCACAATGAGAACATCTCATTCACAGGTTTCTCGCTTACAACCGACTCTTTACATCGACAAGTTGGTCATTTTCACACGATGGAGCTGTGCTGCTAAGATGTTGCAATGCGAAGCAGCAGAATGTCAGATCGTGAGACGAGAAGAAACACGACACCACAAGATTTCCCTCTTCAAATGAGTTGCCAGCAGCCATCGTCCGCTTGTTGAAGTCGACCCACCTAGCCGAACGAGTTTCCGAGGCATCAATAGCTCCAGCTGCCGGTACCTACGACGAGAGTGATGACTCCAACGGCCTATTTGCAGTGGCTGATGACTGATGACCTCGGACTCACCGATGGACATGGCTCACTGTCCAACACGATGACTCCAGCGAGACAACCTTCTGCCGAGTCTGCAATTGCCAGTCAGAGGTAATATCTGAGAGCTCTCTATAGTCCTCTTATATCTGTACATGAGTCTGATGGTCTGTCACCAGCAAACCCACCCGTTCCATCGCCATCTTCGTCGTCGTCAAGCTCTTCCACCCTCGAGTCCATCTCCAAGGCCGCGGCCAGCCTGGACCTGTCTTCCGCTTCGCCCGCGAAGAAGTGCCTGGCAGAAACGGGGACCAAGTACTACTTCCAGCTTTGCGACATTGCCGACATGTTTGCCTGTCTAGCGAGCGACGCCGCGTTCCTCATGGAGGAAGGGGAAGTCGTACCGGACCTGTCCTTGTACTGGAGAGTCATCGGCAGGAAAGACACCTCGGAACCCTTCTCGGGCGTCGACGAAGCGCGCTACGAGCCCTACCGGGTCGAGCAGGCCCTCGGCAAAGCCCTGAGCTTCAGCTTCCGAGGCAAGGCCCCCATTTCCTGGACGGCCTTCTTGATTCTCGCCGAGGAGGTTCTGCCTCGGGGGGACGAGTGGTTCGAGGAGTGGACCTTGGCGCGCCATCTCTTTGACGTCTGGAGCGCACGTCTCGACTCGTACGGCAGGCAAAGAGCAGTCGCCGCCCGTCTTTACGCTCGCGGCGGACGTGATCCCTCGCATGGTCTTCGTCGCGGCCTTTTCCGAAGACAAAGACCTGTAGGAACGCGCGGTCAAGCTGCTCTACGCGATGCGGCGCAGGGAGGGCATGTGGGATAGCCGGGAGCTCGCGAGCGTTCTCCAATCCATCCTGGCGGCGCGGGAGTGCGACGGCTGGGACAGAGAGTTTGAAAAGATGTTGCTGCCGCGTCTGGCCGGGATGCTGCAGTCCCTCAACCTCTATGAAGGTGTTGACACATTACCGTTGGCGACCTTGGTTGACGAAGAGGCCTCGACGCAGTGAGCTGAGGAGGGGGATCCATCAAAACGGCCCCTTGGAGGCTTGGACGACAACCGTGATCGTTGAGTCAGAGTCGGAGATGGCCCAAGTCTTGTTGCAAGTCCCACAAGCGAGAAGATAACTAGCCTAAAGCCATTTTGACTCCCGAAGATCGGAGGTCGAGATAGCTGGCGTCACATACGCTTTTCACCATCCCTGCTTATCTGCCCGCATCTCTGCGAAGCCGTCGATCCAACCTCACGAGTCCGGCCCCGCAGCCGATTGGGCAGTCTTACCCCGCCCCATTGCTGCTCCTCTCCAGGCGCGATGAAGCCATCAAGAGATGTAACGTCGCTCTCTGGAGATACACTTCCCCTCATCGTCTAGGGTCTCTCCAGTAGTATTAAGGAACAGCTTCCCCATCAAGCCATATTCTCGATGATCCTTGGGTTTGCGAGCCGTGGGACGACGACGGCCCAACCGAACCACGCACGCAACCATCCCATTCAAAGGTGGAGGCACAATGCGTATCCCCCGCTCATATAAGTCCCATGGGGTATGAGCAATGGAGCTCCATCTGAGCGTCGTGGCACCAGAGGTACTATACGATGATGATGCTCAACTCAGCCATCGGGACTCTTGCGGCCCTGATTGCGGCGCTGTCTGTGGTCAGAGGCCAGGCCATTCAGTTTAACAACCCTGAAGGCGTGGACATTTGGTGCGGCAAAGCATACCGTCCAGCGTGAGTCTCCCACATCGTCAGACGTATCGGCCAGTGAGCTCATCCCTATGGAAGCAACTCTTCCTTCGATCCAGGCGGATGGTTTCCCGAGCCCAGCATCTCTTCCGTACCGCTCCTCCGCCTCAAAGTCCGGCCGAGGCTGAGCATATACCTCGACACCGACACCTCCGCGAACCTCCTCATCGATGCTGTCGTCTCCAACCAAGTCGGCACTCCTCTTCCCCCGGGCTTCGGTCAGGACGCATCTTCTTCGCCCCAGTCTTTGGCAATTCAAATTCTTTCCGGAGAGGATGTGGTCTCATCCGAGAAGGTCACGCTCGGCTCCAGAGACAATGAGGTCTCCCTCCCACTGGACGCCTTCGCACCACGCATGGAAGCCTACAACATCACCATCCGCACAACGCTGAACTCCAAATACACCTACCAGTCGTGGACCGAGTTCTCCCATCTCCCGTACCCAGAAGACTATGGAAGCGTCGTCCGCATTGACAACCTCCACGGCGGTCTCCTCGCACAACGAGGCAAAGAGTCCGCATGGGACCTCATCTTTGCCTACACATACTACAGTAAACCAACTCCCCCCTCACCCGCGTACTCGCCTCCACTAACACCAGCAGCCCAATGGACCCTCTACTGGAACTCCTCGCCAGACACGCTCGACGAGTTCGCCGCCATGGGCTACAACGTGATCCACATCGTCCCGACCGGCTCCCTCGGCGAACTCCCCTTCCCCTGGGCCGAGTTCCAACCCTACCTCGACCGCGCCGCCAAGCTCGGCATCTACCTGCGCTACGACGTGCTCTGGACCTGGCCGAACCTCGCCAACATGGTCGACCAGGTCACGCGGCTCCGCACGCACCCGTCCATCCTGCTGTGGTACCAGAGCGACGAGGCCGACGGCAAGAGCAACCCGCCCAACTCGACGGGCATCGCCTACGAGCAGATCAAGGCCATCGACCCGTACCACCCGGTCTCCCTGGCGCTCAACTGCTGGGACTTTTACTACGCCGAGTACGCGGCCGGCGGCGACATCGTCATGAGCGACGTGTACCCCGTCGGCGTCAACGCGACCTTTTCGACGGTGTACGGGACCGAGTGCAACGCCACGTACGGCTGCTGCGGATGCGACGACTGCGCGGGCAGGTTTGAGGATATTTCGGTGCGGTTGGACGAGTTTTATCGCAGGGACGAGATACTCGGGTGGCAGAAGACGCAGTGGTTCGCGCCGCAGGCGTTTGGCAACGAGACGTTCTGGAGCAGGTATCCGACGGCCGAGGAGGAGGTTGCCATGACGGTGTTGTCTGTTAACCACGGCGCCAAGGGCATTGTGATGTGGAACTATCCGGCCACCGACGAGCTGGAGGGCCTGACGAGCCGGCTGGCGGGTGTGTTTACCGACGAGGCTGCGGTTGGGTTCATACTCGGGACGGAGAGGGTGCAGGATCTGGCTGTCGAAGGGGCGAAGAGGATTGATGCTGCCGTTTGGGTGAGCGTGGAGAAGGGTCAGGCGCTCGTCAGTGTGGTGAATCTCGCGGGTGAGGATATCCAGGGAGAGGTGAGGGTTGTGTTGCCGGATGGTGTTGAGATTGGCGTGGTCATTGATGTGCTCTGGGGCGACGTGGTCTGGGGGTTTGGTGGTGGAGGGTTGGTCGCCACGGAGGGCTTGAGGGGTCTTGAGACGTCCTTGTTCATCGCGACGTTGGCGTGAAGAAGCCAATCCGTGTTCGAGGCTGGCTCATTGTCCGGTACCTAATTGAGGTCCATCCTTCCATCGCAGTCCTGCAACATGCAAGCTTTGCAACACGTGAAACGGAAACAAGCGTCGCCATGCTGCTCAATGTCGCGTAACGGCAAGGCGCGAATCATTGGCGCTGGAATCCGCGGAAAACGTCATCGGCCGGGGCTACGCGCGGAAAGGACCCACCCGTATTCGCCGTATTGGATCCACTTTCCCGCGTATTCCGGTACCCCATGTCCGGGCGATTTCTCGGATCGCCGGTACGAATATCCCAGTGTCTGGACTGCGCCCAGTCACAAAAACACTATCCCCCACGAGACTTTCCATTATGGGTATGCTGTGAGACTAGCTGAGAAGGTTAAATCACGTCCATGGCTTCCTCGGCAAGACGATCGCCCCGAGGACGGGATCTTGCACAAGCGCAGCGAACCACGCTACACATCTCGGCACATCAACCCAAGAATAGCCCATGGATCGAAGACTTGCCCCTTGTCTTCCGTGCTAGTGTCGGTGGACTGATCGTAAAGGGCAAAGCCACCGTAGTTTAAAGACAACCACCTGCTCCTCGACCAACGGCCGAAACTCACAGCTCAACACCCCTCGACTCACACGGCACACAGCACATCATGCGCTTCGGACCGTTGATCGCCAGCGTCGCCTGGGCCAGCAAAGTCTGCGCACACCAGTCGGATGCTCAAGTCCGTCTCGGCAGTCTCGAGGGTGCAGAATCCTACAGTGTAGCTGGCTCGCAAGCAGATGTTCCTCCACCTCCTGCACCCGAACCGATCACCGTCACTGAGCTTCCCCTACCTCCAGTCACCAGAGACACCAACGTGGGCGGATGTACGGCCGATGTAAACCCCCGTCGGACAGGTTGCATCGGCCAGTCCCCCGGTCTCCAATCGGGAAGTTTCCTGCCAGACGACCTCCACGTCGTGGCCACCGTCAACTTCACCGGCGCCCCAGCAGCTCCGGACCCGGCCAGTATTTACTCTGGGCAGCAGCTGATCATCGTCAAGACTGACAACACAACGTTCCCCAACGGCGACCCATGGAAGTGCGTCACATGCGGTGTTCCTGCAGAGAACGCCATCGGTCGCGTCGAGGAGCTTGACTACCCGCAGTCCTTCAAGGATGGCCAGAGGCTGCTTGCTGGTGCTCACGTCATCGAGTGTGCAGCTGAGCTGTCCAGCGAGGACTGTACGCCTGATAAAACCCACATCTATCCAATTCGATGGAACACGGCTCCCGACGGCTCGGGAGTGGGTGGCAGATTTCGGGAGCAGCGAATCCATCCCGACGACGAGCATCTGGGCTGGAGCTCTTTCACAATCAGTTCCGGTAAGCTAGACCAGTTTGCTTACACTGGCAGACTCCAGTTCAACCCCTCGCCAACAGAGGGAGAACCGCTGGCACCGCGGTACGACTTGGTCAATGTCAACATCCTTCACAGCGACAACCAGCCGCAAGCTCTGGGGGTCGATCCCAATAACACAAGCCAGCTTCTCATCGACCCCGAGGCCATTGTAGTTGGCGAACTGCGTGGCTTCAGTGGGAGTGGCAGGGAGGTCACATACATCGGGTTCCCAACCGAATCCTCCAACATCGACGTCTACGCCGCCGACTTCGCCACCGGAAAGGTCCGCCGTCTGACCTCTCACCCGGACTACACGGATCCGGTGGATATCTCCCCGGACGATAAGTGGACTGTGGCCATGGACACCCGCGGTAGCGGCAGGCAAATGTTCATGGCTGGCCTGCGAGGCGTGCCGCCCCTGACGGACATCATCAGCGCGAGTGCCGCGTCTTCGACGAGGAACAACGGACACCGTCGTTTCTTCCAGCCTTGGCTCATAGACGCCCACGGCGACCGAGGGTCATACATTGGTCAGCAGGTCAACGCAGAGGGAGACGGTGTGCCCGGAGGAGGCGCCATCAACGATCCCGAATGGAACGGCCGCGCAGACCCGAAATGGTCCAACGATGGCACGCGCATCGTCTATTGGCAGGCCTTGACGACGGCACCAGACTGTGGAGGAGAAAACGTGCTTCCTTGTTACCCGTCAACGGCGCCTGGCGGACGCACCGAACGCATGATGCTGGCGCACTTGAAGAGCCGGAAGCCATCGCCAGCACCTCGTGTTCAACCGCTGCCTGACACGATCTCTTGGGCAACGCCATATGTGACTGGCGATGCGGCGCCAGTGAGGCAAATGCCGATATCGGGCAGCTTTACTCTCAGGGGTAAGGCTGGCGGCTGGGCCGACGTCGCCATCACACCCAACGCCGCCGGAGACGGACCTCTGGCTGTCGCGGTGGAGTATCACGAGTTTTCAGACGACGGTCTTAATGTTCTGGTGGGCAGCGAAAAGGTCTCGGCAACCAACCCGAGACCGACGCTGGAGCAGGTGGACTGGTTCTCGGATCTCGTCCAAACTGGGCCCAACGAGGGCACGAAGAAGACGAGTCCTGGTGGCTTTCACCTGTCCATAGACATCATGGTGAACCATTTCCAAGCCGAGGGAACATTGACGACGACAGCGGGTGGAAAGGCATGGCATCAGCCTGCGAATGGCGCTTAGACAGGGGCCCGGTAGGGGTACCCAGGCAGGTTGCTAGCTTGTGTTTTGGAATTCAGTAGGTTCAATGATCGGTCCTCGTATAAAGAGCGTCTGAGGTGACAGAGGGCGGCTTCTGTTTTTCCAGCTGGATTCACATTCGTCCGTAAGCTTGCTGGTGAGCATGGCCGATGCTGTCAGCCTGTCACCAAACATGAAAGCTAGCTGCCCCTCCAGCTTTTCTTTTCCGAGTCCGAGGTGCCGCAGTCTTCGTCCGCTAATCATCAGACATGGATAGCTGTCAAATGATCCTGAGATACGTGATGCTGGACGAAGGCTGTGCGCATGGGATGAAACATAATCAGACTATAGCCGCCGTGGTTTTGGGTTCGCCCGACGCCAGGTTTTAGCAAGCTGTCATCTGTAAGCGGGCTTGACACTCCGAACTAATAGCAGGTGGCTGAGATGCATTGAGAAAGGCCCTGTGGGTGCAGACACAGCTACAGGCATGGTCTCATATCGAGCCTGTCAAGGTGAAAGAGACTGGCCTCCGAACCCAGTTACGTCTTGCCGAGGTAGTCGTATCATTTTTCTCATCTCTTATCGTGGTCGAGAACGGCGATTGCTGACGTAATGATACGTCCAAGGTCTTCAAGGCATCCACGTGACTGTAAAGCCCCTCCATGCGCCTGGCAGGAAGGAGGGAGGAACGAGCGAGGAAGGGACGGACAGGGCCATATCAACTTGTCTGCGACCGTGGCTTGTAAAGAAAAAGATCGCAGGGAAACCTCTGCAGAACATAACGAGGCTCCAGACGTTTCGCCCTTAGCGTCGATTTCCATTGCGCATCATATTTGGGCATGTTTCCATCGCCATAATATCAACGTCTGCTACAATGAGCCCAATACCAATTGGTCAATAATTCTCCACAGTCGCCGACGTTCCTCGAGTCTGTCCTTCGATCTAAACTTGACGGCAGACGACCATTTGCGCTTTATCGTTCACCGTTTGTGCTGCGCATCTCAGCGCGTTCCAGTTGCGAGTGCCTGTCCCCATTTCGGTTTCAACATGGCCAAGAAGAAGAACAAGCAGGCCGCTTCCGACGATGTCGACGGGGGTGTGCCGAGCGGGAGCGCATCGCAGGCTTCGTCTTCGGGTGACTCCTCAAAGAACAGGAAAGCAGGGAGTGCTCCCTCGGAAACAGCCCCCATGCTCATAATTTGTCGCAACAAGTCTGTCTTCTTCCGATGCTGCTCCTGTCCCCTGCGCCTCTGCGGTTCTGCTACCATGGTGACTAGATCAGATGGCGGAGGAGGCCGACGCATCGTATCTAGACTCGACTGGCTGACATGAATGTGCGACAGACATTGGCGATATATCTCCTCATTCCACGGCCCATGGCTCCAGATGCCCATCGAGATCCTCGAAACCCTGGCAAACATCAACTACAACACACCACCGCCCCGTCCGATCGACCCCGCCGTCTTCTTCGACCTCCTCAAGATCCGCCGACTTGTCGACGAGGCCACGAACCTCGCCGTACGCGCTGCCAGTGATGTCGCCTCGCCGACCATGTCCAACCTCAACGGAAGGTATGGCGGGTCGTGGGCGAGCTTGGGAATAACAGGAGGCGCTCACGGTACAAAACTGAGCAAAGAACGCAAGTTTCGTATGAGGGAGCAAGCCAGCCAAAAGCTCGCCCGCGCATATCGTCTGGATGAGATCGCTTGCAGCGTCGCGACTATGCAGGGAGCGTCGTCGCTGGATGAAATTGGATCCCTGGTGTTGCATCGCAACAGAGACGACTCCGACGCCAAATACGTACACTTTTTCCACGAGAAGATACCCTCGAGACAGTTGGCCGAGTGCACCAGCCTGCAACCCCTTACCGACATCGTCGACGCGCGGCCGACCGAGTCCGAAGCATTACGAACCCGCGCCACCGTCAGGATATTCAAGGAGGACTGCGAAGGCGCCGCCAGGGATCTCACTTTTGCATTGCAGCGGCACCGCTTCCACCAGCCGCTGCACAGGCCGCCCTCTTCCCAAGACCTTCAACTGGCGAGCGGATCGAGGAGAGGCAATGTGATTCTTACCGAAGAACAACATCCCAGCAGCCTGGAAGCCCAGTTGCTGTTCCAGCGCGCCGGAGTGTACCTGACAATAGCGTGCCAGCTGGTCGTCGACGCCCTACCCAACGCTTCTGCGAACGGAACCACGAAGGCGAACGGAGCTTCTGGGAATGGCAGTTCAGAAGACCAAACACCCCTCGAACAGGCAGCAGAGCCCACGCCGGCCGAGAAGGAGGCCGCCCGCGTCCGCATGGAGGTCCGTCAAAAGGTCAAGCTGAACGCCAAGAGGGCCCTGAAGGACTACATGGCATACTTTTCTCAATTCCAATACACCCCGGACTTACCTTGGCAAGTGGCCAAGGACTTCACCGAAAAGGTCAACATGGCAGCTCACTATGTTCGCCATCCTCGCGTGCCCGACGCGGGTGCCATGGCAGCCCACAAGACCTACCGGGTATCCGACCTGTTCGCCGCTGTCCCTCCTGCAGACATCCCCCCTTATCCGTCGCAGGAAATTGTGCGCAAGTCAGGTCCGCCTCCCGTCCAGCCGTCTAACCACGAAGCAGTCACCTATCACCCCCTCATGACGGACGCACTTCACTCACTCTTGTTGTGTCATTGCTTGGTGCAGACCTCCACCAAAGAGCTTCTCCGCCACGCGCACATGGTGGCGCGACTGGCACGTCTGGCTGATGGATATCCGATATTCCAGTCTAGTCGGTCGCCAGCGAGGGCGGACTGGCTGGAGGTTCTGCGGCGGGCAGACAACTGGATCCAGATGTCGTCGTCATGGGAGCAGCTGTGTGCTCCTGCTCCGCTTCCCGTCTTCGATGGGTCCGGGGCCGAGATTTCGGGCAAGACACAAGCCTCGCCCAAGGCAGCAGCTCTCGCGGCTGCGGCCATTGTCAAAGACAGTCACTCCCTGCCTGATACTGGGGAGACGGAGGACGAGCGGAAGGAGAGAATCCGACAGCAGGCCATTGTTGATTCCCTCAACGATGACAGGGTCGTAGACGAAGTCACCATGCATGCCGCCGTCACTGCGCGTCAGAAGCGAGCGGAACATGACCACGAACAAGTGTCGGGGCTGAAGAAGGGAGCCAACGGCAAGGCCAATGATGCGCCGCAGGACCAGTCGCTACCCGCACTGCGCAGATGGAGCGTCGACGATTCGCGAGAGAAGGAGTACCCCATCCTCACGGAACGCGCTGCTTCCATTGCCAGATGGGTCCTCGAAGCCCCTACGGTGGGGACGGCCAAGAGGAAGAAGAAGCCGAGCTCGAAGAAGGACAGGGAGGCGTCGGGGGTAGAGTCAGCAACGAGCAGCATGGCCACTCTGGCTGTCAGCGAGACGGGTAGGACAGTTGACACGCAGGCCTGAGGCAGCCTGCACACCCCACCGAGTCGGTAGCCTGCATCCGCATGGGCACAGATAGGATACCTAGCTAGCAGCGATGGTCAATCGGTCGGTCGTCTGCGCCGAATACATCCATCTACTCCGCGAAAGGACTACTTGGTTCAAGCGAACTTCACACCATGTGCCCTTCGGGCTTCACGCGACGCTCAGAGCCGCGAGCGTACGCGTAGCACATATTATCAGGAGTGTCGATTTCAACAAGGTACGATTGAGGGTATAGTACGAGATGCCCTGGCCAGGCCTAGACTTCCAGCTTCTTGGGACAAAATCTGACAAACAACAAAACATTACTCATTATCTTCCACTTCCAGCGTCTAGACCACTTGCTTCCTCTCGCTCTGCTGGACTTGAGCGCCGTCCTTGTCCGAAACAGCGCCGGCCCCGTTGGGCTCGGCGACGCCCATCATCTGGCCTCCCTTCTCGATGTGGTTGGCACCGCCAAACAGCACGTCGACCTCCTCGAGCGCAATCTGCTTCGTCTCGGGGATGAAGTAGTAGACGAAGACGCCCAGGATGATATTCATGCCCATGAAGAAGAAGAGGCAGTTGAGGCCCTCGTTGGCGAGGAAGGTAGGGAAGAACTGCTGGAAGATTGTGTTTGCGACGTTTTGCATCTGCGAGCACATGCCGACGGCCTGGGCGCGCACGTTGACGGAGAAGATCTCGGACGTGTACATCCAGGTGGTCGCGCCCCAGGACGGCTTGTAGAAGAAGGTGAAGAGGAAGAGCAGAAAGACGATGGCGATGCCGACGGGTTCGGTCTTTGTGCCGCCGGGCAGGGACGGCGTCTTGAGGCCGACAATGGGGACGATGAGCATGCACACGGCCATGCCGGCCGCACCGACGATGAAGAGCCAGCGGCGGCCGAAGCGGTCGGCGGTCCACATGGCGTTGAGGGTGAAGAGGATGCCCATGGTGGCGTTAAGAGCGTTGATGAGGTTGATGGTGTCGTCCGAGGGCCAGACCTTTTTGTAGATGGCGGTTGAATACGAGTTGAGGGTGCCCTGGCCAGTGAGCTGCTGGCCGACGTTAAGGATCATGGCGAGGATGAGGCGCTTGCGCACGGAGGGGTCCTTGAAGAGGGCCGAGTAGCTGCCGCCGATGGCCTCCTTTTCGTACTCGATGGCCTCGCGGATGGTGAGCAGTTCCTCCTCGACCTCCTGCTCGGTGTCGCGGATGCGCATAAGGGCGGCGCGGGCGGCGTCGACGTCGCCGCGCTTCTTGATGTACCAGCGGGGGCTCTCGGGCTGGAAGGGCAGGCCGATGATGATGATGATGGGGACGAGCATCTGGAAGATGACGACCATGCGCCAGTCCCACTCGCCGAGGGTGTCGCGGTGCTTGGAGCAGGCGTCTGACACAGCCAAGAGTCAGCACATGGAGATGTTCAAGCTGTATGTGCGATGGGGTGTGATGGGGAGTTGACTGACAGTTGATCCAATACGCCAAGAAGCTCCCCACGCTGTAGAACATTTGCCAGCAGGCCATGATGTGACCGCGGATCTGCGAGGGGGCAACCTCTCCGATGTAGACGGGGCCGGCGGTCAGGGCCATGCCTTGGCCGAGACCGATGATGACGCGACCGGCGATGAAGACGGAAAGCTTGTGGTGCGGGGTGAAGGTCTGCATGATGGTCGCGATGATGGTGACGAAGCAGCCGATGGCCATGCCCCAGCGGCGTCCGAGGTAGTCGGCCTATTTTTTTCGCTGGGTATGAGACGGTGATGGACGATGGAATGTTTGTTTTCGTGGATGGGGGACGACTTACGATAGGACCGCCGAGGAAGAAACCGGCGACGATGGCACCGATGGTGTAGGCCGTGTTGACGAGACCGATGAGCTGGGTGTCCTTCTTGAGGTCGACGTCGACCCAGGCGAGCCAGTTCTTGGATCCCTGGAGCGAGTTGAAGACGGAGGCATCGTATCCGTAGAGAACCATGCACATGGCCGCCATCAGGGAGATGTACCAGTTGTACACCCTCTTTCCGGTGACCGCCATCTTGACTGCTGTGGTTGCCGGAGTCTTTCTGTTGAGTAGAGAGGCGAGATTGTTCTCTGTGAGGTTGTAGGAGTGGCGGACGGATAGGACAACTCCAGCAGAGAGAGTGTTGAAGAGGCAAGGCAGTCAGTCAACCCGTCGACTTGAAGAGACGAAACGGTGGGAGGTTGTCCTTTAAAGGTTTACATCTTCAAGCTACCTGGCCTGGTCCAAAGAAAAACCCTGCTGATAATCCCCGCAAAGGCCAGTCTCTTTTTCCCCAATATCAGTCACCCCAAGATTCGTTCCCCTCATTCCCAGGGTCTAGATAGCGACGAGGGCGAACGAGAATGAGGGATGCTCCCCATAATTGTCGTGAAGCCATGCTAGCGCTCGTTCCGGGGGAGTGGAGAAGGACCGGGTGGAGAGGACCGAAGTTGACCTGAGCTGAGATGTGAGGGTGTCGTTGTCGCTGTCGCTGGTCGTTGGAGTGGCAAGTGGATGGGACAATTGTGGCCATCGAGTCTGTTCGTGATATCAACACGCCCATGCCCACCCCACCATGGATGACTCCCGCACATCCGAGCTATATTCTGTACGTTCCGACGTCGATGGCATGAGACGAACGAGAAGCACCTCAAGAGATGCGGCAACAGTTTGTCGACGACAAAAGACCCCGCAATCTATCTCTTGGCGCCATGCCGGGTCCCTTTCCCCAGAACACCACACCCCCAACATCGTGATCCCTGCGTCTGCTCTCTGCCATCCCGGGTAGAGAGTGGGCGGAGAAATCCCCCGTAGCCCAACTTCCACCAATGACAATTTCGCCTTTGCTCCAACACCCATGCCCGCCGTCGGAGTTGAGAGCCAGTCAATTTCGAGACCGCGTGGTGGCTGGTCTGGGCAAACGCTTGTTTTCGACCTTGAGTTCCCACCATCCTTTGCCTCTCTCTCTCTCTCTTCTGTCCCAGCGTACGGAGCATTTTTGAAAGCCGTTGACAGTGGAGAGAGCATGTTCAAAAGCTGAGGTCATGTGGCCTTCTTATCGCTCGTCTCCCACGCGTGCGCTTCTGTCGTGGTAGACGGGCGGATGATGGCCCTTGGCGATGGGGCCTCAGATGAGATGCCGATTCCCGTCTCCGTACACACCTCCCCCGTGGCCGCAAAAGCCGTCACACAGACTATCTCTCTCTCTCTCTCCCTCTAACACACACACACACACGAAGCCCTCGCACCTCGTTTCTTCACATTCAAAAGAACTCTCACGACTCTCTCTTTCGAGTGAAGCTTCGCATGCAGAGACCCAGTGTTCCTGCTGACGACGACGACGACGACGCCTTCACCCCTGCAAGTTGAGCACATCCTGCGGCCGTGAGAGGATCGCATGTGATGACACCAACGAGTTGGTCAGGGAAAAAGAAGAAGACGAAACCCCAGCAAGCGGCGGACGCGAGTTTATCTCCATGCCCACTTTAATCCCGCATGTTGCTCGCGAAGTGGACTGAGCTGTCGCAGAGAAGACGAAAACGGAGTCCATAGAAATCCTGGGTCATGCCCTCTTGAGACTTGGAGTTGCTTTACCTTTGTTGAACCATCACCGGCGGGCTGTTTCACTCTTGTTGACTCATCAAACTCTCATCCAGCTCCAATTTCACCACCGCGACTCATGGAATCATCATCAACATCTTCACCTGACAAGACGAGTCGACACAAGCTTTCATCGCCCAGAACACGCCGCCGATGAGAATCAGCCTCAAGTCGTCAGCCAAGACGCGTCCGCGCCTCCCGCGTTGGCACTGCAAGCCACCCGATGCTGCCAAGCAGAGCGCTGCCAGCCGCCCTTTCGTCCGCACGCGATTTCGTCGTAAACGGCCTGCCACTCGGGGTAAACCGAACATTGGCGTGTTATCATGATCCCTCCCAGCCAAGGGCCTTGGCATAGCGAGAGCCGAGGTGATCGCTCTGTGGCGTAGTTGGGAAAACGTGGCGGGCAATTCAGCCTGAATCGGTCCTTGACGCCATCGTATTCTGTCTGCGTGAATTGCTAGCCATCGGCATCTTCCATCGTGACCTCGAATTTGATATTGAACAGATTCAAACAAACCCAGTCCAGGCATTCATATGCTAACTACGCCTCATCTCCCCCATACCCCATACCCGATACCCGTCCCCGAAGCATCGTACCATTAATTACTCCAGAGTCCCCAGTTCTCCTCGTCAGCAAGCTGCCGGCGTGCCGTCCGGACCCCGACTGAAGGAAGCCCAAGACCCGCAAAAAGCTGGCTCATGGTCTGATTGATGGAAGAACTTGACATTCCCCAGAACGAGCTACTAGCATCCAAAGAGCTAAAAGGAACTGGCGAGAAAGAGCCTAGAGGATGCGGCCACGCCCAGCCCTAGCCCGCGGTCGTGCCGCCGGTGACGGGTTGTGGGGACTCGAGAGAGGCGAGGAACGGAACCGAACATCCAGACGACGGTCCACGACCACGACCACAAACGTGCTGGCCATGGAATTCCGTCACATTTCGAACAGAGTGGAGTCTAAGAGCGGAACTGCAGTGTCGCTCACCGCAGAGTCAGACTGCAATGCAGACAGACGCACGCACGCACGCACGGCGGCGAGTTGAGGAACGGGGCTGATAGGGAATCGAAGCTGTTTCTGACCCTCGGCATGGGCGTCCATTATGCGAATCCATTATTAGCTGAATGCGTACCGACGGGATGGCACCATGGGCCTGGTTGCTCTCTGCGTTGGGCACTACGATGTGGTTATGGCCGGACGCTGCCTTATTCGCGGTGTGCTACCCGTGTTGGGACTGACAGATTGCTATCGCTTCGCTCGTGGCTAGTGCTGTCCTTCCTTCTGACCTGACCCATTCTCTTCTGCTTCGTTGCTCGAGTTTCTCCCTGTCTCTTGTCCAGTTGCGTCTCAATGGCCTTCGTCGGAGTCGTGAATCGTTGAAAGGGGAAACACGACGACAAGCGTTGTCCCTTATCGTCTACTGAAAAGCGCTTCTACTGTGTCCAGACACGGAGGGTGAATGATCAGCTGACCGACGTTGCGACGGATCGCCGGGAGAACTGACGACGCGGTGTGAAATTGGTTGAGAGTCAAGACCTTCCACGTCGACGCCACCAACGCGCCTGATGTCTTCCAAGTCGTCAACCTTTCGAAAGACGTCGAAACGTAATGCTGACAATCCCAACACTACAGGAGGTTCAATTATTGTAATCAACCTATCAATACCTCTGCCACGATTTGCCCAACATTGTGGTCAACGCAAAGCCCCTCGACCATCGACCTCACACACGAAGCATCATCTGAATCGAACGCGAATCTTCGGCGGCGTATACTCTCCTCTCCCGCTGAACATTCTACAAACGCAAGATTTCGTTTCATCAGAAGCCGTCCGAGTCCACACGCGAGTTCACTCCGACGCATTCGACATATAGTGCCGAACCGCCGTGTCCAGTCATGGTAGACCGACAATGCAAACTGCAGGGGACGTATGCTCAGCCCCGAAAAATGTGTTTACTTGCAATATTGCTGTCTTTGATTCTGTGCCGAGATCGATCGACGCGCATATCTGGCAGCCTGCAGATCCTAGAAAAGATTTCAAAGACACGACCACGGTCAATGTTGAAGATCATGTTTTTGTGTTATGGTTTTATCCCGAGGTTAGATTACATCTAGCGGGGGTATTTCAGACCACATTCCGGATGTGATCATGGCCCTTCTCATCAACGGTACAGTAGCATTGTGATATTTCCCTCAATATAGGCGATACCCTACCTAGATAGCTACTCTATTCATTGTCCCGTGTCTACAAGCAGAAGGGGCCACACATGTAGCACCTAGGCAAGGAAGGAAAAGCCAGGAAAATGGCCATTGGCATCGCCATTTCTTGTAAACTAACCACAAGGACGTTCGATTGGTCTCTCACAATTCCAGGTTCAAGCCTTGATACTGCTTCAATGCCATCCTGGCCTTATATCTCTTTTCGGCTTGCGTACCAACTACAAGCTCCACTGATCACACTGTCATGAGATTGACCATGTCCGTTGACTTTGCATCGTGTGATAGGCGAAAACCAGGCCAGATTCCCTAGATCTGGGCACGTGACAGTTCAGAACAGCGTCGTCACTTATCACCAGGCCAATATATTTGACTTTGAGAAGCTAATGGCTCACCAATTTCCATACCTCAAGCTACTTTCCATTCTCTTGTGCCATGGGTACACACGAAATAGTGTTTACTTTACCAGCAGATCGTAATTAGACAACTCGAAAGTACCTTGAATGCCCTTGAATGCCCATCGTATGAAATATTCGTCTAAATGCTTCGGACCCGGTCCAAAATACCAAACACCCAAGCTCGCAATTTTCAGATCAAAACGGATACGCACACTGTGGTATTTCGTTACCGTAATGGCATTTACACAGGCAATAAACAAAATCCGTGGAGTCTCGGAGATGACTGAAACGACCTAATGAGGTGAACTTTTGTGATTCTCGCACTCATCACCAAAAGAAGTGTACTAGGTCAATAGACACACGAGATCAAGACCTCCCACCTGTTCTGATGGCTTCACATACTCAATCACAGTCTCAAGGTTGATGTCTCGGAATGGGATCACGTTCACTTGGCCCTGATGTAATATTGCCTCATGTGCCAATACCACACGATTTGAACTTGACTTCTAGTCACGCAATGGGCAGTGTACGAAACGCATGATTTTCATTCCACCTCCCTTGTTCTGGGATTTTGCGGAACAACCTTGTGCAAGAATGGCTATCATGTGAGCTCCTCTGCGCGTATATAACGCGACAGAGTCGTGAGAAGGAGAGAAAAAAATGTCGTCTAAAAGGCGAGATACCGGTTCCAGACATTACGGAACACAGACCCGTGGTAGTCAAGGACGCAGGACGCGGAACGCCTGCATTTAAAGAGAATAATTGGGCGGAGGATATCAACAGCCCTCATCTCAACTCAGTCAATGTTCATTACACTCTGGCACTGGAATACACCAATACTGACAGACGGTAAGGTCAAGAAACACCACGGAATCCGATGAAATCAGAGCTTAATCGTTACACATGGAATAATGGCTTTGAAGGGAACAATCGAGATTGCAATAAACCTCAAAGATCGGAGCTCATCTCAACTAGGTTGTTATCTAGTAATGACCATTCCCCGTCAAGAAAATTTTCATGTCATTGAATTTCGCCACTGACGGTTCCGCGCGGCGTGAATTATAGAATCGAGTCCAATGAATCGGAGAACACGTACAGCCAACCATGGGTTCGACCGTCTACGGCTGCGAGTATCTCTTTGCTGACATCATCCATCACCACATATTACCACATCTAAATTCTCCTCATACTTGGCAGCCGGCGACGCCGAGGTTCACAATGGTTTAAACCCATCTCCTCCCTCACTCAAGCTCAATTCAATTCAATATATGATTCGCCCCACTACAATGACGCCTCATGTCCGCCCAAGGTGGCGGTGGCTGATATCACGCGGGAGAAACCATCACGGCTCGGATCACCTCGACTGAAGTTCTAGCAACGTCAAGCCATCGACGACTGAATCAGATGAGGTGATCTCGAATTCAGAGGTCGAATGGATGTTGTGATGTAGACCGTGTCGCCGAGTCGAACGAGCTGGCCTGGGTCTGTTTCAATGGCAAAGGTGGTTTTGTCACTTACAACGCACGGCATGGGGGAACAACACGGCGCTCAAACCAACAATCATAAGACAAGCCCCGCTTCAAGCTTTTGAATTTCCTCGCTGTATGACAAGATAAAGACATGATTCGTCAACCCCAATGCCATGTATCCGAAATGGTTTACCGCGGCGGACCGCCTTGCCCGGGCGGAGGCACCTGCATCATCGGGCCACCGTCGCCGACCCATCTATATTGCACCATCGGCTGTCCCGGCTGCGGCATCATGCCCGGAATTTGCATTGCAGGATGCCCCATGATGACCTGGGAATGTGGATGAGGTTGATGCTGAGGTGGCGGGTAGGACGGATGTGGCTGGTGATGAGGGTGAGGTTGCGGCGGCTGAGGCGTCGGGTATGACGCATGTGACTGATGATGATGAGGATGTGGGGGAGGCGGCCCGGGGGAGAACTGTTGATGCTGAAGCTGATGTTGCTGCTGCTGATGTTGCTGCTGCTGATGTTGCTGCGGCTGATGTTGCTGCTGCTGATGTTGCTGGTGCTGGTGCTGGTGTGGGTGCTGTTGCTGTTGGGGTGTCTGTGGTGGCTGCTGGTCCCTCATTTGCCGCCTAACTTGAAGCCAGGAGAATAGCTCCGAGGAGATGGTCTCGAACGTCGTCTTCAACTGAGAGGCAATGTCCCAGCGTTCCGAGAACCGACTAAGCGTTTCCACCACCTGCTGTAAGCATCGCAGACTCCTGTCGACATTGTCCTCTCCACCCACCGGACGGTGTGGGAGAGGCGGGGGCGGTGCGCTTCCTGGGCGAGTGATGGGAGGAATGATTCTCGCATCTGAAATGAGGAGCTCGCGCGCGGCGTTGAAAACTGCGAAGAACTGCATAGCTACGAAGTAGACTTTGAGAGCATCCAGGGAAGTGTAGAAAGCTGTGCTGGTGCCATGCGCAACGCCGTGGGCGGTGTTCATGTAGGCAATGGCGTGTTCGAAGATGAGCTTGCGGGCGTAGTCAGTCAGGTGCGGCGAGCGGTCACTAGGTGCGAGGCAGTAGACGTAGCTGTATCTCAGTTCGAGGCCCAGCAATTCGCGAATGCCCGAGGGGAGGTTGTCGGGAAGGCTCTCGTTCCACTCCCGCATCTCCAAACACATTTGCCAAATAAAGGACGCTGCGTCAGGAAGCGGCCCCGAGTTCGCCTGGAAAAGCGTCTGGTACCATTCCGACTGTATGCGTCGCAGTTGGAATAGAAGGAGAGCCGGATCAGCAGACTGTGGCCCGGTAATGAGCGTCGTTGACGGTCCGGATGGGCTCGGAAATTCGACATTTACAGAGTCATCCGTGAAGGAGAAAGACCGAGTGCGAATCATACTGATCGTCCTGCACCGCTCGTCAGTATTACCACTGTCGCGGAACCAAGGCGACGAACCTGTCGAGTGCGTAAACACAGTAGAACATTTTCCTTCGCAAATCAAAGGCCACCTTGTCAGGAACCTGAAGCCGCGGAGGGTCTTGATGAAATCCGAGGTCGACGACAGCCCTGCTTGCAAACCCAATCAGGTACCAGCTGTCGAAGTGCGACGGGTCCAACATGGCGTACTGCGTGAACAGCAGCAGCGACTGGATCTGCGCCGGATAGCCAGGCGTCAATGCGTTGTCAGCAAAGGGCAATGCGCGAGCGACAAAGTCCAGACCACGCCGGTAGAAGTCGTCGTCGTGGGCTTTGCTCTGGGCAGTGTAGCCGACGGCAAGAACCATGTACAGAAGCCAAAAGTCGGTGTCCTTGAGACCCTCTTTAGCCCGCTCGTCTTGCTGAAAGACGACGTCAAGCACCGTCAGGAGGTGCGTCTCGGAAAAGAAGGGAAAGAGCGTGAAGATGTTGGCTGTGTAGTACTGAATTGTCGCCAAGGCCTCTGCTCTCGTTGGGAAGCTGTCTTCGGCGGGATCCGGAACGTCATCATTTGTTGCAGCCGCCAACACCATGCGAGCAAAGGTCATGTTGCTCATGGTAGGGTCAAAGTCGCGAGTGGTGGTACTGACCGTACTGTCAGACGTCAGCGTGGAAAGAACACGAACCGGTAGCGTTTTCCTCACAGGTATGCCATGTCGGAAATCAAAGTGTTCACATCGGCGTCTTCCCTCTTACGGGCTGCTTTGCGATGGATGGCTGCTCTGATGTTGGCCAACGAATCCTTGCGGTCAGCGGGGGCGGGGGCGGCGGCCTCGTCCACGTCATTAAGGTTGACCGAAGCCTTGCAAGAGCGGGCAAAAGCCAGCCTCTTTTCCAGCTTCTCGATTCTCAGCTCAAGAGCCGCGACGTAACTAAGAGGTTTTAGCACGTAGTCGGACGGTGCCACATCGAGGCGACGAACCTTCGCTCTTTTCCGCGGGCGAACTGGTCGTTTGCACTAGAACACTCATTCTCGCGGCCGGCCTTTTCACAGGCAGTACAGGCCGGAAGTTTGCCATCACACTAAGGCGGAACAAGACGCATCAGCAAGCTGCCGTCAAATCCATCAGGCTGTATGAGCCGGGCGAGGTATGTATACCTTGACTTTTGCGGCACGACCTGTGGGGCTGATTAGCATTGCATGAGATGAAAGCAGTCAGCCGCGCTTCATGTCGACTCACATCGTGAACAAGCCGAGACTGGGCGTGATACCCGCAGCAGGGGGTTGTCGGAGAAGCTAGACCGCGGCATTGTGGGCGATGAAATGCGACGTGCAACGAGGTGCCGTCCGTCAGATCCGCGCTACTAGTCTTGGACGAGTAGTGGGTGAACCGAAGGAATCGCTCAGATGAGCGGGACACAGGAAGCTAGGCAGCTATGAAGGGTTGTGAAAACAAGCGCGCCTTGCGGATCACAGCAAATCGGTTGGCTTGGATCTCCCAATACTCCAAGTGCGTGGTGCGCTATGAAAAAGGCCGCGGGCTGGTGGCAATGGAGTCAGACTGAGATCAGCAGTGGTGAGTGGGCGGAGAGCCGAATCGTCGTTCGTCGACGACGTAGGACTCGATTACGATGATGATGGGATCAGTAGGCGGCTAAAAGTCTGCGGCTGTCGAAAAGCGAGCGAGGCGAAGGGACTGATCTGCAGTGCAGAAGGTGCGACAGCGCTGCTTCCAGTCCAGGTCAGCCGCCAGAGACGAGACAACGCGCGAGTCGTTCAATCAAGTCGATTCGAGAATGCCCTTGCTCGAAGACGTATTCGTCGTGCGCAGTCCTCCGTCCCTCCTATATGTGGGCGTGGGCGCCGACGTGGGCAGAGAGACAAGGAATCCGAACGCCTGCTGTTGGGTCGTATTGCAGTCTTTTCTTTCTTGCCGCAAGATTCAAACAGTAGCCGGGTAATATCTATCTGCGTGTCTGTATCCGTACTCGTAACTACGAGATGGATGAGGCTGACGGATGCTGACGACGTTGGTGCGGGATACTGGAAAGAAATTAAGAGGCTGATTGACTGGAGATCGGCGTCGTCACAGTCGACTCGAGACGAAGGTACGATACGACGCGGCAAGACTAGACACGGTGGTCCCCCTCTCTTGTGGAGTAAGGTGAGAGGGTCGTTACCCCGCCTAGGTAAGATAAGTGAGGTAGGTGGTTTGGGTGGTATTCGCGTGATATGCAGCAAGCGAGGAGGGCTGGCGTGGCGTGGCAGGGTAAGTGCCTTGTGAGGTACGCCTACTCCGTACCGGGCTTGTGAGTACCGGGAGGCGGAACGTGGAGACGAGCGCGGAATGTCAGAGTACAAGATACTTGACTGCCTCGCACATGAGGCACTTGTCAGCCTACCTACCTACCTTACTGCTGTCAACACTAACTTACCAGATGATTGCCTACTTCCTCCTGTCCTCAGGTGCCTTGCCTGCTTGCCTGAGATCTCTTGCCCTCCACGCCTCCACGCCTCCACGCCCTCCACGCCCTCCACGCCCTCCACGCCCTGTCCCTGGCCTGATTTGCCGCCAGACATACGTACAAGTAGTCCAGCTTGTCCAGCACCGTACCTACAGTACCTTACTGTAAGACACATCCTGGCCCCTTTCCTTTCCCCTGGAAACCAAAGTACATACTTGTCTGCTGCTGACAGCCCCCCTCCCCCTTGCACACGGTCCAAGTTCACCTGACGGATCGCGAATATCGTCATGGAAGTAGACAAGGGTTGCGGAAGACTGTTTGTTCTGCGCACCTCTTCAGCGCGGACGAAGCCGTCGGGAGCGCCGACATGGGAAAAGCTTCAGACCATACACGGTAATCTCGAGCCGACAGACGCGATGCGCGATGCGGCAATGCGTCTACAGACTACAGCCCCATGACATTTCAAAAATAGAAGGGTGAATCGCGAGCCGCCATCAAGGCGGAGAGAAAGAAGGGTAATCCTGATTCCTGAGACTTATGGCCTGTTGCTACTACTTGTAACCAATGTAGGGATGGTACGCGAGCTGCAAGTATGCAACCAGTGCGATGCGGAGGAGACAGCGGGAGTTGCACGGTACTTGCAGGCATGGGCTTGGGGGTAGTGATAAGGTTCCTGCGTCCAAATTGACAAACCTCCTTGTCCGCAGTGCTCGTACTGGGTACTGAGCGTTGTCGACACGTCGGGGACCGTCACCGAGTCCGTCCAAGGTTTTGTGAAGCTTTGATATTGAGGGCACTTTAACAACATATAGACAATGAACCAGGGACGGAGTGGCGTATTGATGGCGCTCTCCTCGTGGCCCTGCACAGGTGGTTTCGACATTATCGACAGATGATGTACGGAATACCCTGTCGGCCTATGTACTGTGTAATGCCTGACGTGATAACCTGCATACCCAACTCTTGTCTTGTGATGACCAACTTCGCCTTGCCCGCAGCGTGGGAGATGAGAGACGGCAATCTGCAAAGTCGGTCCGCACATAACAAACAGAAAGGACTCGGGACGCCTTGATATTGTACTTGTAGGTAATTACCGGTAGTTTATTCTTTCGCGTTTTCGTATTCCGCCGACTGCATCTGACTGGCCCTTTCTTCGCCAAGGTTCGCATCACCCAATCAGGCTTAGCGGCCTTGGAAGACTCGGGACGAACAGGACAGGGAACGGGGATGGGGTCCGAATGTTGGAGACGCTGACACCGGCGCGGGTGCGGGTACGGTCGTGATTTCAACGTGAGTCTGGTCTTTGGAGGAGTACCTGTACACAATCCTACAAGGACAACTTTGCTGTGGCCCGCAAACATGAGGCAGAGGCAACGGCAACGGGTGTGATGAGGTCGACTCAGCCGTCACCAACAGTGTGGTATATCTGTACTTGTAGATGCGTTCTGTACATGAACAAGTGCCAGACAGCCAAGAGCGGGACAGATTGTCAAATTAGGAGATTTTTTTCTCGCTGCAGGTCCGATGAGACAGGTCAGTCAGGTAGGGAGGCGTGATGCACCATGCCGAGGCTGGTCGTGGGCCATTGGCGCCGAGTTGGCAGAAGGTGGAAGAAGAAAAGAAGAAAAGCGCCATGATGTCCCCCACTTTGGAAGGGGCCCCAGGGAGCATGCATACTACGTAATGCATACAGATGGGTACTGCGTGATTCACTGACAGGCAGTGTCGCCGAGTGTGGACTCTTGGGTTTGGGCTCGGCCACGGACGGGCATGTCAACGTCTCTCTGCGTTCTGCATGTCCCACAAGGCGGGAAAGGTTGGGTTGTCTCGCTGTTTATTTTGGTATTTTCCCCCTCCAAGATGGACAGACGGAAATTGTGATGGTCAGGTCGGAGA
This sequence comes from Colletotrichum lindemuthianum, assembly GCA_001693025.2. Classification (NCBI taxonomy): domain Eukaryota; kingdom Fungi; phylum Ascomycota; class Sordariomycetes; order Glomerellales; family Glomerellaceae; genus Colletotrichum; species Colletotrichum lindemuthianum. The sequence goes on along the minus strand of MASP02000105.1, from coordinate 99,806 downwards.
AAAAAGAGTGAATTTTTTTTCTGCCTTCTTATTTGGTGCCATGGCATTCGGAAAGCCGGTGGTGGGGTATTTGATCAGTCCGAGACCGAGATGGGAGTTGGACTGTCTCATGTCGTCTGGAGAGATCTGAGAGTCATGTGAGTGTGACAACGAGTTAATAAACGGCCGGCTCTATTGTGTATTGTCCACTGCGTCTAAGTAGTTGTCCAGGCTGGGAAGTTGTGGTATGGGCCATGGCGTTACACTACAAGCAGATCGTGCCAACACTGGTCGACTCGACTGCAGGGCTTGTCCAGAAGGGGTTCGTCAAGCGTCGGTAAGGGTACAAAAACGGCGGGGTAGAGGGACAGAGCCGCGAGCGCGGAGCGTTGGACGAATAGACGGTGTGAAGCTGATGGTGACTGTGCATATCGTGGCCGCGTGGAGAGACGAGGACCGGAGCAGAAGGTCTGCTTTAGTCATAGTCCCTTCATGAGTGAATGAGTGAACGACACTCATCCATTGTCAAGGGTTTCTTCGAACGTTCCCGTCTTCTTGTGGAGATCGTGATTTGTGATGTTGGTGAATGCACGAAGTGGGCAATGGGCGGACATGGAGACCGACACGACTCGGATAGTTAGCCCGAACATCGCGCGCGCTCTCTCTCTCTCTCTCTCTCTCTCCCTCTCTTTCACTTTTCCCTCTCCTAACGCAGACGGCTAGGACCCGAGCTGAACGAAACCGAGAAATAAAAGTGCCGGACGTGTCATCCGCCAGCCCGGTGCGAGACGGGATGGCCTAGGAGAAGAATTTGACAGAACACATGGAAGCAATTTGCAAGCGGGCGCAGCGCAGCGCTGAAAAGCGTCTCTCCCGATGCTTATTACCACACCTTGGGTAACCGAGAAATGATTTCCCATACAGCAGTGGTCTGGCTCAAGCTATTTCTGTCTCATGCACAGAAACTGGGAAAGCGGGAAAGCACGATGGCCAAGCTCAGACCGTCTGCCTGCCCTTGAGCTGTGAGGGTCGCAGCTGTCGTAGGTACAATTATCTGTGTACAGGCATGTACAGTAGCAGTGTGGTGTGGTGGCTGCGGGCGGTTGCGGTTGCGGTTGCGGGAGGCAGGCAGCAGGGCACGCCAGAGCTGAGGAGTGGGGGTTAGAATGGATCCCGATTGCAGGCGATAAACGAATCAGAAGATCAGACCACCCAGGTGGTCGGTGCTGCATACATTGAAGAAGGGCGTTGGGGGCACAGAAATGGAAGAAAAAGGTGGGACCGGCCTGTCCCTTCCACCTCCAGCTTATGTGGGTGGTGTGGCGCCCCTTCCCTTTCCCCTTCTTCCTTCCCTTGCTCTTCCTTGTCGTAGGGCAGCCAGGAGTCAGGAGGAGGGGCAGAAGGGGAGGCGCTCTGGGAGCCTGAGTGCCTGCCTCCTTGACCTGAAGATGGAGTTCCAGGTCAGTCGTCCGTCATTCCTGCCATGCTGGTCCAGCCCTGGGCCCCTAGCTGGGAAGCTGCCTGGGCTCATAGCTCTAGCCTCAGCCTCCTGCTGCCATGAGCATCGAGCAGCCAGCCCGTTCTTCCTCTCTACAGCCAAATACCTACTTGTAGGGCCGACAAGAAAGGATCCTCCCGGGCTGTGGACTACGCAGATGGGATTGTGCCGCCCTCACCTTCCTCTGCTCAGTGCCCGCCATGCCCGGGAGACGCCCCAAACGCCTTCATGCTGTATTTTCCCGATCAGCTGTCTAATCACTTTCGTATTCATTCGCACTTGACGAGGTATTGATACGGAGCAGAGTGCCTGAGCATATCAAAACGTTTGACAACAGCTAGAGGCGCTTCCCAGTCTGTTCCTCTATGGTACGGATACACCTAGGTACTATTCGAGTGTAAACCTAAGGCACCTACTCAGCCATACTGAGAGGTCTTCTTTCCTGGCGTCTACCCGGCGGTTTATTCCATGTCCCAGCCAAAGCCGCAGCTCCAGTCAGAACCTGGCATGGCATGGGACATCAACCCAAATGGGGTCTCTTGGGAGTCTAACTGACTGAGTCTGACTGACTGACTGAGTCTGACTTACTGACTCTTTTCCGCCCACTAACCGTGAGACGCTTGCCTGTCTGCCATGCACAGGATGTTCCCGTCACCGTCACAGCCGTGAGTACTGTGTTGCACACAAGTGAGTAGATACCTCACTGCCGTGTCGATTCGGCCATGTGCTCCCGTCGCAATCACCCATTTCATCTACGTGAATATTTGTGTGATATGCGCCTACCTACCGAGTTCGATGTGCCTTGTACCTTGCCTGATAGACTTAACGCTCGCTGCGAACCAAGATCTCCACTGCAATGGTTCTGAAACGCCTCTACGCATATATGGTGCCAGCAACCCTTGCTGTTCGCCCTGACCGAACTCATCAGTCACGACCCCCAAGCCAGAAAAGAACAAATTACCAGGTCGGCACCCTCGGTGTACCTTGTTAGCTTCTTTTTGGCTTTTAATTTTTTCTTCCTTTCGCTCTTCCACGGAACGACAGCCGTACCATCACGTCGCTAATAAGTCTGGCGAGCGCGACAAGACAGCCCAATAATATGTATTACCTTACCACCATACCTACCTCCATTGACGCAGGTAATTACCTATTCTCTTACCACTTTATGCACAAGCACTGTCGCTACCTGCTGTGTAGACCTGGACCTGGATTACACAGCACAGGTAGGCAGACCCAACCCAGTGGCATATCGCGGGCGGACTTTCGACACTGACGACAGGGCCCTTGAAGTGCGAACCACCACAATCGACGATATTCAACTCGTCCCATCCCTTATCCTGTCACCCACACCTTCTCCCAAGGTACCGCGCCTTTTCTAATTACCTCCTCCCCTTTGGTATATCACGTGCTACGTACGGAGTACTCAGGTACGGATACCGTACCGGTCGGTCACAGGCACACATACCCTGCTCTGTGCCTACTTGTAGGAGTGGATCCATTTCACCACAACGACCCCCTTCGTCTTCCTTGCTCCAGGTCGTAGTCCTCCTCCAAACAGTCACCAATCTCCAGTCCACGCGACAAGCCTTGCCCCTCTTGTTCTTTTCCCCTCGCAATAGCTTCCTCGACCCTCTTCGACCCCTTCCCCAGGCCCGCCCGTCAAACCATGAGACATATTGCCTGCTGCTGCGACTGTCCGATGCCTTTCGTCGTCCTCCACGTCTTCTCCGCATCGTAAACCTCGCCCTACCTATCCGCCCACCTCATCCAACGACCGAGTGCACTACCACCTGCCACCTTGGTCTACCTACCTATACGCAGTACACGTCCCATCTTTCTTCCCCCAGCTTAGGTTGTGGAGGAAAGGACGCATCGCCCAATTCGGCTCTCACCACCGCTCCCCGATTCTATTCGCTTAGGTCGACGCATCTACATTGTAAACTGGGGGAATTCCTCAGCAATCTCGCCCGGCCCATGGATGCCGCCGCCGTCTTTCGCCATGGCCTGGGCGGCATGAATATGATGGCGCGGAACCCGCCCTATCATCACCATCCGCCGCCTCGGCCTCAGCCCCAGTTGCATCACCAAGTTCAAGCTCTTCGCGCCCCTCCCTCCAGCCGCGGCGACGACGAGAGCGACGGCCCTTCCAATCGCATTGCTCACACGCTCACAGCCTGCTGTCGGTGCCGTCAAGTCAGTAAAACTCTCTCCGTCCGCTATTGCCCATCTTGCTCAGTCTGACATGTGATGCGGTGTCGCCCTTTGACCAACGCTGACCCCTCTTCCTCTGCAGCGCAAGACGAGATGCGACCCAACCTTACCCCGCTGCCTGCCCTGCGAGCGCGCCGGTTCTGTCTGCGAGTATTTCGATACCACCAAAGGGAAGAAGATCAACCGCAATTATGTCATCAAGCTGCAGGAGAAAGTACGCGCCCTCGAGGCCGACTTGCGCCAGCACACGGACGAAGATCATGAATTTTCTCACATTGACGAGGACATGGTGCGCCCGGGCGGCGTGGTCCGATTGAACGGCACGGACGAGACTCCGAGATACCTGGGACCCAGCAGTGGCATCGCCATAACACGTCTGCTGCTCCAAGGCGCGAAGCTCTTCACCGATTCGAAGCGCATATCTGAGCTCATTCCCGAAGTGCGCGCGAGGAGAATGACGCGCATGCAGTCCATCGTCATGACCAGAGATAGGAAGAAGAGCTATCCCATGATGAGCGCCCACCCTGCTACTGGCCTGCCCGCGAGGAACGTCGCGAATCGGCTGGTAGACGTCTTCTGCCAACGATGTAAGAGGCTCCACGCTCCTCCTCCTCCTCCGCCCTTGTCTTTCTCTTCTAATTCGTCGCTTTCCAGCTCAAATCTTCTGGCCCATTGTTCACGAGAAGCAGCTCCTCGAAGACCTCGAAGCCGTGTTTGCGGGCGACCAGGACCCCTACAAGAACCTGATTGTCCGTATGGTGTTTGCCACCAGTCTCCAGAAACTCGATCCACAATACGCAGGCCTCGCCGACAGCTATTACTTGGCAGCTATGGAGCACTTCGAGGAGGTGGTCCGGCCAAAGGACTTGAAGTCGCTGCAGAGTATCGTGCTGATCGGGCAATACTCCCTTCTGACCCCGACGAGGACCGCAGCCTACTACATGGTAGGATTGGCTACTCGCATGTGCCAGGCCGAGGGCCTTATCGACGAAAAGACCATGTCCGCGGGCTACTCCATGGACCCCCTGACCCTGGACATGCGCCGCCGCCTCGCCTACATCATCACTTCCATGGAAGCCAGTCTGGCGCACAGCATGGGCAGACCAAACGGCTTCTCCAAGGTTGATGATCGCATGGACGTCGAGCCGTTCGCAACCGTCGACGACGAGTACATCACGGCAGACGGCATCCTGCAAGGTCCGCCGAGCGACACCAAGCTTGTTGCCCTCCATTTCTTCAAGATGCGCATGGAACAAGCCGAAATGAGGAGGGTCTTGTACGAGAAGCAGCGGGAAGAACCAAAGGATGAGAGCCACCCCTGGTTCGCCAAGATGGAAAGAGAGATCCAGAACTGGATTGATACGTCGCCGCAGAATCCCGCGTGGTGCAGGCCATGGTACGTCTTGTGACTTGCTTTTGGCCCGGACTCGTGCTAACTCTTTCCCTCTAGGTTCACCGGTCGCTACCATCAGCTGCGCATCTTCCTCTACCGACCATCGCCACAGTTGTCGAGGCCTTCTGCCCGGGCCGCGACGATCTGCTTCGAGGGCGCCTCGTACATTATCAACCTGTCAAAGCAGCAGATGGAAAAGGCGGCTGTCGACGTTACTTGGGTACACCTCCTGAATCTGTACATGTCGTTGAACACTCTGCTGTGGACGGTCTCGTACCCCGAGATTCGTCAGGCGCATCCTCGAGAGGAGGTGGAAGAGTTGAGCGAGCAAACGCTCGACATACTCGTGCAGTGCACGGAGAGGTGGCCAGGAACTGCCCAGGCGGTCCAGCTGTACTCCATCCTCGCCAAAGCGTGCTTGCAGAGCTACGAAGCCAGAGACACTCCCATCATCCAATCATCCAGCACCTTCGCCACTCCCCCGTCCATGTTCGATGGCAACTCGCCGCAAGGCTCAGAAAACTCACCCTCGACAAGACAGCCCAACGGTCCGTCTTTCAAGGTCAACTCGCCTCACAACCCGCCGCAGTTTGGCTTCGTCTTCGACGCCACGCCCGAGTCGATGAATACATTCCAGTGGGACAACAGTTTCCCTCCGCCACAACCGACTTTCCGTTCCAATTCCATCTGGGGCAATCCGTCTGCGGACTCCATGGGCCGCCGGTTCTCAGCGTATCCGCCCGAATCACCGCTTGACGACGCGACGCCGCCGGCTACTAGCACGCCTGGTTACGCGTCCTCGTCTCCGCCCGGTGGACTAGGCAACGCGCTTCCCACACCTCCCGAGTCTCTGGGGCCGACGAGCCAACCGGTCGGCACTCCGACAAGCGCTACCACAATATCACCACCGCCGATGAGCACACCGGCCACGTCGCACTCGTCGCCTCACGGCATGCAGCAAGGCACGCCGACCTTGATTGCACACAGCTCAAACATGTCGCCACCCCCGCCCCCCAACCCCGCACATCAGCAACATGCCGCACGAGGGCCGCCTTTCGCCGTGACGTCGAACCCGGCGCCTCAGCAGCGGCCTCTCCCCAATTACAATCCCACCCATGATTGGTACAACCAGCTGCCGCCGTTTATCAACCCCGAAGCCTTCAGCTCCCTGAGCAATAGCTTCTTTGGTGATTCTTTGCAAGGCAATGGTCTCAACTCGCAAAATCCCGGTCTCGGTCTCGATCAGTTTGGTGGACCGTTCAACTGGTCACAGGAGCGGCAGGGCAGTCTCAGCCAGCAACAACAAATGGAGCTCATGAGCGCCCTGGAGAACGAAGGCATGAGCGACATCGACGCCCTTCTCAACATGGGCATGGATGGTACTGCTGGCCCCTCGGCTGGATGGCCTCAAGCATGAGGCATGATAGACAACACACAAGGAGTTTTCTGCTTTATAATTGATACTGTTTTGGTGGGGGAGCACTTACTTTGGGTATCGGCGTGTATATACCACGGAGTCATCGGGGGGTAGCAAGGGGGGCCTGTGGTGCCCCCGCGGAACAGCTTAAAGTCACGCGCTTCCGCTAGAGGTAGAAGATATTGATAATCCTTCTTACGAGTCCCGGCACCTTTGATGAGGCGACAAGCGTTGCGAGTGGGCTACTGCACGGCGCGCCTGACGATATCTTGCCACTACCTCCATGTCCACGGACCATGGCCTTCTTGGGTTATAGTAGTCCCTTCAATGCCTTGACGTGGCCAGAACCCGTGTGAACTTACCAGTTTCGACCTACAGTGGTTCTCTTCAGCGGCGGAGGTATATGATGAGATACCAGCACAGAACGAAAGCAATGGCGGGTTTGCAGTCACACTAACATGGGCGAAGACACTTGGAAATACGTCCCATTAGGATAGATGCTCTAGATACGTTCCTTCCCTCCATCGACCGAAGACCTAAGTGTTGATATAAAGACTAATCAAATGCATCATCCCAATGAGATCCTCAACGAGCTGCGAGTGAAACCCCTAAGGCTGAGACCCGTCGACTCAACCGAGAGAAAGGTCGGCCAAGGACCAAAGCTGTTTGCAAATGGTAAAGCCTGATCGAGTTGAGACGCTCTGAAATAATCCAAAGCTGAGAGTTTCAAGACCGAAGCGTGGGTAAACCTAGTGTCTGGTCTTTCTCAAGATCGCGGCGAAGAAACAGCAGAGGGGAGGACGGGAGCGGACCGGGCTGCCCATACTATAAGCCTCGGAAACCTCTGGTGCATGGGATTCTCAAGAAGAGACGACTCAAATCCTCGGGCTGGATGTGGAGGGTGGGTCGGGGTTCGAGGAGAAGGAGAAAAACAACTAGAGGAAAGGAGAAGGCTCCCGTGCCACTCGCACAGGCGAGAAAGGACCGTGATGGGCGGGTTTGTGATGTTTCGGTAGGTGTTGGGTTGTGTGCGGAAGGCCATCTCATATTTCATCAGAGGGAAGAAACGTACAACAGAAAGAGTCTTTTACCACGGCCCGCCGAAGCGTTATCGGGACACGTGCAAGCAGCCTCCGACGCCTCGCCGTGGGCGTCCGTCACTCACAATCGCCATGGAAAAAGCCAAGACCATTGTAGCTAGCGAATGATTGGATTTATATACGGGAGCATCTACACTAAGGTGTCGACGCGAAAAGTATCTGGAAAAGATATGTACATGTAGAATGTTCAGTGAAAGGAATGCGGACATCCAACAGACAGAAGAATCTCCCTTTTATCCAGCAATGCAATCTTTATTTCTCTCTTTATCGTCAAATCATCTTTCGAATCTCAGCGCGTCGCGTGGCGTCGCACCGCCGCCGGTAGGAGCTTGGGCACCATCGGGATGAGGAGGGCACCCCAATAGCTGGCAGCTCTCGCCTGGGAAGGCTTACAGGCACTGAGAGTACCAGTCGTTGATCCAGGTGCAGGTGTAGGGGGAGACGCAGGCCTTGGGACCGTTCCAGTTCTGGCCGCCGCACTGATCAAAGTGGTTGGCGAGGGGACCGGTGCCGGCGGCGGTGGTGGTCGTGGTGCGGGCGGTGGAGGTGCTGGTGCGAGTGGTGGCGGCGGTGGTGGTGACGCGGACGGAGGAGGAGCCGCCGGGGGGTTGCTGGGTGCCGGCGAAGGTGGAGTTGATGGGGCCGAACTTGATGTTGGAGAAACGGACGTTGCTGTTGGGGAAGTCACGCTCGACTTCGGCCGGGACACCGGAGGTGGTGGGGCAAGAGCCGCGCTCGGCACCGGGCTTGCCGGCGGCGTCGACGGGGTAGGTGGAGTCGAGCCAGAGCATGTTGGCGTAGTGGTCGTCCCAGAGAGAGAGGACGAGGACCATGGGGGCGGCGACGGCCTTGCTGGTCTGGGCGAAGCCGCCACGCTGGCCGAAGATGTCAATGTCGTCGAAGGCGTCCTTCTGGGCCGAGCAGAACTCGGGGGTAAGGGAGTTACCAGGGTTGGAGGCGATGAGGGACTCGGAGTTGGGGACCACGACACCGTTCTGGACGTAGAAGCGCTTGATCTCGGAGAGGGTACCGTCAGAGCCCTTGAGGAACTGGGTGACGATGGAGAGCTTCTTGTTGGAGTCGAGCTTGAAGCCGGAGCCGGGACCGTAGAAGGTCTTGTCACCCTGGCGGTAAGAGTTGAAGTCGCAGCCATCGGGATCACAGTCTCCGGCGTAACGGTCGGAGGAGTAGGTACCTCCGCAGGCGTCGCCAACGCAGGAGTGGTATGCGCTGTTGCCGCAAGGGTGAGGGGTGTAGGCCGTGGAGATCTTGTTGGCCTCCCAGATATCTATCTCGGCGCAGCAGGCACCGAGGGTACCGACACCGCCGTTGGAATCGTTTTCAGACGGGTTCCAGCCATCGACGTTGGCCTGAGGGAGTGGTTAGCGTCGAGCTTTCAGCATTGGCAGCCTTGTCCGTGGACTCACCTTTCCGTCGATGAACTTTACATCGCGAGGGCACTGCGAGTCGCAGTATCCGGTACCGTACTTGGCACCAGCCTTGTTGGTGGAGAACTTGGAAAGACCACCGTCGGCGTCCATGGAGACGAAGTACAGAGCGCCGTTCAATCCACAGCCAATGTTGGACACGTCCACGTCAAAGGTGAACTCGTTGCCGAGGAGGGTGAACATCTGAGCAGAGTTAGCGCGAGGTCCAAGACTGGCGTCGAGGGACATGTTACCTGATACTTGGTGTCGCTCTCCATGAGGTAGACACGGCTACCAATGTTCTTGCCGTACGCGTGGGTGGTGACGAACTTGAGGTTCAGCTCGTTGCCGGTGGTGGTGATACCGTAGGTGCCCGGGTAGTCGGCGCCCTCAACACAGCACTGGGTGGCGCAAGCGGTGCCCTGGCCGGCGGCGCAGATGGTGTCGTTCCAGCTGTTTCCAGTGTAGCAGTTGGTCGAGCCCTGGACGGTGTGAGTCCAGCGCCAGTTGGAGTCGAGCGCGACGGAGCCGGCGACCGATGTGCAAGAACCGCCAGCAGCGCACTTGGACCAGGTCAGGGCCGGGTGGACCTCGGGCGTCTGAGAGCAAGCCTGCTGGGCGCGGGCGGCGGCCACGAGGGCCATGAAGGCGGCGAACTTGGTCTGCATCGTGAAAGATGTGTCGAGGCGCTTGGATGGCTAGCTGGCAGGAGCGAAGAGAGTGAGAGATGATTGGGATGAGGATGAGAGACAGAAAACATTGATGAAGAGAGGAAACCATCATCTTTTATACACGCCTTCTCTCTATTCGAATCCTCAGTCATCTCTGGACGTGTTAGGTAGTCGACAATGAGACGCGTCTCTCGACTCGTGCCACCATGGACCGCTCCGACTCCCTAGGTTGGCTCGAAAGTCTCGACCTCGACCGGCTGGGAAGGGCGAGATCCGACAGTACACGGCATCCGGGCCGCGAGAAGATCTGGATCGTCGCATGGCAACGATGACCTGGAGTCTTCGAGAGGCATCCAGGCAAACTTGGCGCCCTAGACAAGCTCATGAGCTGGGCCCCTGGGGGATGTTGTCGTCCGTAGCGCGAGCTTGGTCGAGCGTCAGGGCCAGCCCAATGGGTGCGGACCCTCCAGGAACAGTTCAGCCACGACCTAACCCACGATGCTTCGTCGTCGAGCCAAGGTTTGGCTGATGGCCCCATTGGGAATTTGGAGAAGATGTGCCGCCCCGAGTTGGAGAAGGATGGGAAAGATTGACGAGATTGGAGTACCGTTCCTTGATGGTGTCGTGGCACAACATAGCATCGACCAAACTTTTTCTCATTCGCCTCGCCCTCAATCCTGAGCCGAGACGAGACAACACTCTGGCGAACTGACACGATGTGACGTCCAGCCATGCGGCTGGTCACACCTCGAGCCGGAAAAACCTGGCGCGACCGCGTCGAAAAATATATTGACGTTGCCCGATGCGGCACACACCCCGGCGGAGCTCATTGGAGCACTTATTTCCCCTGCCGCTCGACGCGGAGGACGTCCGCCGAGTGCTACTGCCTCGAATCGTCCAGTTACTCCACGCTCCTCGCTCTGGTTGACGGATGGCCACATCGTGAAGGAGGACCACGAGATTTTCGTCTCGTCTCGTTGCCCCTGAAGTTGACAAAGAGTCAGCGTGACCTCGTAACCATGACGCTTCCCGAAGATCCCGCCACCCTCATCCTCGAGGCCGCCTTTACCTGACGCTGCTTCGAGGACCTACACACTCGCAGTCGGCCTGGATTGCAATGCTAGTCACTCGTCTGCCCAACTCGGGCTTCTTAATGCCCTTCGTCTGACAACGGTGGAAGCAGCAATTGAGGCTTTGGGGCTGTCACTCCCCGCATTTTGCTGGGGTCTTCCGCCCAACCCTCACCGTACATCGTGGCTGGATGATGAGCTTCTCCCCGCATAACGCCATTGGTCGTCCGGCACCAACTACCATGCGCCCGCCTCGTGCCTGGCTTTCTCTAACGCCATGTTCAGATTCTCGGTACGCTAGCTATTGTTATTGTCGGCAAGCGCTGGACCATCTCATGTTCCTTGACTGCTGGCTGCCAAGCGGTCAAGCTTTTTGACTGAGGCGGTTCTGTCGCCAATATGCTCGGCCAACTTGGCTTTCAACTAAGGTTATTAACTGATCATCACTTCAATCAATGTCTACCAAGGCTGTGGGTTTGCAATTAGAGACAAGCAGTTTGCAATGAGATCAATGGACCTCTGATCCAATCTGGCAGCGGATGGAGGCTCCTATAGTGCATGCGTTAAGAGCAGGGCCGCTAGTCACCACCACACCGCATGGCAGTGGTCACATGGTCCATCTGCAGCTTCGGCTATGGCTGATTCGTCGGTACTGCCCAACTTCTTCGACGGTTCGTCACGGAGCGATGCAACCCAGTGGCACCTCGATCGGGCACCCTGGCCTGCTTGGTAGGCAAGAGTACAACCTCTCTCGTGACTTCGCCGCGACAAACACGCCAGCCGACATTAAAGTCTCCACGTCGCAACTTGCCAAGGACCGTTCAATTTACCCGTGATAACCAGCGATGCTTGACTTTCTGGGCAATGAGGGTCAAGAAGCTTGAAATCAGCCTCGGGGGTTATAGCAGGGACCTGACCTAGATACGGTGATCGACGGCGGGAATTCGACGACATGGCTTTGCTGATCTACAGAAGAGACATGTAGTTGACTGAATTTGCATGGCTTCGACGTCACCAGCAGATCTGGATCGGACACATAACTGAGGGCTGTTGTATCGAGCCAAGTCAACCCCTCTCTGGAGCCTGGGCCTCCGAAATCCTCGAAGATGCTGGATCTGACGGATCTTCACCGCAAGCGTTGAGATGACGCACACAGCTAATGATCATCATCACAGTCCGGTTTGCCTGAAAGATTTTGGTAAGTAAGGGGAAACCTGTACAGGCTTCCTTCGTTGCTATACAGAGGTGACCGCATGCCGGCGGTCCCCTTCCGCCACTGGCGGTCCCTCGTTCCGAGTCTAGACAACCTCATCTTGACTTCGTCGGCATGAGGGGTCCTCCACAGCGGGATGAATGCCGTCGATGCGGAGAAGCTGCGGCAAACGTGGGTGGCAGGTCCGGGTGGTGAACCGAGTAGCTGTTCGGCAATGAGGGAAGCAAAGCCGCCAGAGCTTCGTCGAATTGATTATTTGGGGGTCCCACATCGTGAGGTTGCATGCATTCTCGCCTCAACGTCTCGATCTCGGGCCCTTCGTCCTGGGCCCAGGTGGTGACGAGAACGAGCAGCTGACTGACGATGGGCGGCCATGCCGCAGTGGATGAGTATCCAAGCAGGAACGCCAGACTTCGTAGCCGTCGGCAACAGCCGGCCGTGTTGATAGGCGAGCGAGCAGAGCAAGCCGTAAATGAGCAAAATGCGACAGCGACGCCCGCGAGCTGGAAAAGGTGTGGGCAGTACTATCGCTGTGCTTCCTGAATTCACCATACATGATGAGACGGAGAAGACGCCGGTCGACAGTTGCGTTGAGCGGAGAACGACTTTTCGCGAACGGTCGAAAAGGTCCAACTAATCCTGCGGAAAGCGAACCGCCGCGACTGTCGGCGCAAGACTGGTCCTGACGACAACTCGCAGCTGCTTCTCGTGTTTCCTCGAGCCGAGCTGAACATCAAGCGCCCCAGGGCGAGGATCACTCTTCACATCGCAGCTCGATAGGTCCATAGCCAGACAGACTCAGCCATGTCTGTCGGATAGCCCGCCGTCAGCATCAGAAGCTTCCCACATGCCATGCCGCCTGGACCGCCTCAAGGCGAGCCGCGGTGGAGATTGGGGAGAGTCACTTGACTCTGCGCATGTTCCCGCCCTGAACCTCGCGTTGTCGGCGCAGAAGCGAGCAGCCAGCCCCCTCTCCCACCACAACCATCCGTTCTGGATCTGGTACGAGAACTCCTTGGCAGACACCTTTGATGCTGCAGGCAAGCATGGTACCTGCGCAGGTGCCGCCCGAGACTTCCAGCCGCTTGTCGTCAGTTCCGTCAGCTGGGCTGCAGAGTCGTCAGTTCGGAAGAGGTCGTCAGGTTCCTGTCAGAAGCTCGAACCGCGGCGCTCCAACAAGAGGAAAGCGTGCGTCTGGGCTGCGGAGGTTGACGTCGAGGCTCCGTGGTTTTGGCGTCCCGATTCGGATGTGTTGTCGCCACGACGTAGTACTGGCGGCCGAGGCCAGCGTAAACTGGGCCTACAGAGAGCGCGACGCTACTAATCGTCGACTAGCGGAAATGAGAAACACGGGAAGACTCGGGCGCAGCAAAGGAGGCGAGGAGCGCGTCATTTTAAACCGTGCTGCGAAAAGAATTACGAGTGTAGTTTGCAGAAGAGGGGACTGAGGGTGACGGACGGAAGGTGCGTGGATGTTGATCAAGCAGCCACAGCAGCCACACAGTACGTACAGCGAAGCCTACCTTATCTTATGTACCATACTAAGGCACCTAACAAATGCAGCGCCCTCCCACCACATTTTGTCTCTGTTGTCATCAGCATACCAAGTCCTTGCAACATTCGACATTTGACGGCCGGCCTGGCGATGCCCTCGCGTAAAAGCTATGGTTGTCATTTTTCATGCAGCTAGGTAGGCACAGTAGGAACGGCAGTCTTGGGTATGTCTCAAAATCTAACTCCAACAGCCAATCGGGCCTGCAGATTCCAGAGCGAAGACTGGTCAGTACCAGCCATTTTTTGGAAGAAAGCATCACATCTTCGTACAGGTCTTTGTCCATGCGGATGTCGGTGAATCCATGCTACACTAAAGTCTACACTCTCGCGCCCGTCTCGGGGCGCGTATACGACAAGTATTAACCCCCAAACAACCGTCGTCGCGCGACGTTGCTCGCAGCCGAACTCCTTGACTGCCCCATTGGCCGAGGCCGAAGCTGAAGCCGAAACCGTGATACTCCCCCAGTAAACGCCTCAAAACCATCTTCCTGCCACCTCATGTACGCACAAACGACTGACCCTAGACCCAAGGCTGCCTCTCTTGGGGCTGTCTGATGTGGTAGCGTAGTGTAATGCCGTTTCCGTTTCGGCCTGGTTGTTATTGTTGATACAGAACCTGCCCAAAGGGATCGATATAAACCAGTTTTATGCTGTTCTGATGACGGTAAGATGCATACTCTTCGTTTGGCGAGGCAATTTGCCATCACGCTCGTAAAGCAAACCGCAATTCTGGCACAAGGACTGTTGTTGTATATGTTAGCATGTGCTTCAAGAGGAAAATAAAGCCCAAGACTCACTCTTGGTCCAGCAGGTCCAGGTCTGACAGCCCAGACACTTGAGCCCCAAAGAGCGCAGTGCGAGCATCTCCAAGACAGGCGCTCTTGGTCTGTCAAACCACTTCCAGCACCGTAGCCAGAGCCGACATCCGGGGTGCCGCGTCCGCCGGGAGTTCCCGAGCGACCGATGGGACTTAGGCTGCGGAAACGACGCTTCTTCTTTGATCGTTCTCCTCTGCCCATACGCTCCTCCTCGGGAGCCTCCACTACGTTACCGAAGCCTGAGAAGGGCACACCGCCTACCAGACCCGTCGTCGAGCTAAATCGAGCAGTTTCGCGGCGGAGTCGGCGGATCTGGCGCTCTCTGTCTCCTTCTCGCTTTTCCATCTCCTCCTTGCTCAGCACCTCAACCTTGGGCTCCCACGGATCTGCGAGGTTCTCGGGATCGTAGCGCCATCCGGCATCGGCCCCGGCTGTGGCGTCGTTGGGGAACTCGCGGAGACCATTCCATCCCATGACGAGTCCTCCGGCTTCGCAGGCTTCCTTCTTCAAACGCAGCACCGCCTCGTAGATGGCATGCGTGACAGCGGGACCCCACTCACCAGTGAGTCCAAGGTCCTCACAAGTCTGCGCAGCAAAGGCTTCTGGCATTCCGGGGGGATGCAGCAGCGACCATTCGAACTTGTCCGTGTAGAGGGTAGATTGGAGGTTGATGTTCAGGGTGACGATGCACCGGTAGGCATCGTCATGGTCGTAATCTTCGGATCCGACAGGAATGGGGGTCGCGTGCGCCGTGACATCCGGTGCTGACGTCGTCTCCTTGCCTCTGGCTGGCGTGCCCAAGCCGCCGTTTTGCATAGGGGTATCGGAGCGGCTTATAGCTCTGGTGGCAGGGGTTGGGGAGTCTTCGTGGTTAAGGAGAGAGCTTGCCTTGGTTGCGTCGTTGTTGCCAGCCCCCGACTGTGAGTGAAACAGCGGGTGCAACGCGACGCCGGCGTACTCCTCCAGCTGAGTGCGAATTTGTTTCGCGATCTCCAGCATTGTGTTGTGCCGGTTTGGCAGGTCCAGGTCCTGGACATAGGTTTGCGCAAATTGCTCCGTCGTGATGACCGTCTCGTGCAGGTTCCAGAGAAAGTTATCACGCAGTCGGTATGGAGGCGTCATCTCCTGCGCGCGGTACTGGGGCAGGCTCGTGTCGACATTGTGTGGTGCCGTAGGGAATGGGACTTGTGGCACGAAGGCGGGAACGTCGAGCTCGATCCGAATGGGAATGAGGGTAAGGGGCAGGTCGGCTTGCGCGGAGTTCTGTTGGTCACTTCGCACTTGACGGCCCTTGCCAAACCAGTCTCTCCAAATGCCCTGGACGTCGACGGGCTCGTTGGCGTCCTTGCCAGCCTTGTCACCCAGGTCCAAATTGCCGGCGGTGTCTTCGCGTCTCAGGCTTCGCAAGCCAGTCGGGCGACGGCGACTGTCGCCGTCATCGTCATCAATGTCGTCGTATCCGTCTTCGGCGTAATTGATGATAGTGGTGCCTCGCTTGGTCGTCCGCGAGATGGGGCCGGAGGGTGCGCTCGGTTGGACGGGTGTCAGCAGCGAGTTGTTGTAGCTTCGCATACGCGGCGCGTATGTGGAGAGAAACGCCTGAGGTTTCGATCGGGCGTCCATGATGAGCTTCTAGGAGACCCAATGGGTCATTGCATGCCGTCGCAAAGCAAGTCGAGTGGTGGAGGGGTGAACACGTCGAGGACGATGCAGAGAAGCTGTCGCTGTCAAAGTAGGGAGACGACTTGCGATTCGAAATGTGTTCTCAGTGTGTCGTGCTCTTTTTGCGATTGCCTTGCGTCGTGCAATCGACGTCTGCTTTACGAAAAGGATTTAATCGTGGAGGATGTTCTCGGGTTGATCGTGGGATTGGGGTGTGGATCGCGCGCTGGAGAGCACTTCGCAGTGTTGGGAGTGGCAGGGCGCGTCAGAAAAATCGAGCCGGGACTTACCGACCGCTGGCTCCACTTGCAGCTTCAGAAGAGGCTTAGCGCGTCGTGAACGAGAGTTCACCGACATTACACCGAAGTCTACACCGAGGACTACACCGAATATCAACCGCAGGGAATCACCCGTAGTTAATTTGCAAGAATGATTAATTTGATGTGATCTTTCCACGCAAGCTCGTAGCAAGATTCTTTTCTTAGCTGAGGTAAAAAACGGTAGACATGTACTGCCTTCCATACGGTACAGTTGAAGCGTGGTGAAATATGGATCATGAATGATGACAGTAGCTCAACAAGCGGTTGGACGTGTCACGTCATCACTGCAGGAAACGGAGCATAAGACACTTTGTTTCCTTAAGATGTTTGTTTCATTTCATTGAGCTAGCAGGCGATGTTGGCAATCTTCCTCCCCATCAGGGCTGCACCTGATGGGCCAGTGCTATCCCCCAAGAGCAAAGCATACTTCCAGACCAGATCTGATTCTGCATCCTCCACCCAGAAGTTAGAACCCAGATATACGTCAAAGTCAGCATTGAAACCAGCTTCAAGGAGGCTTAATGAAGCTCCCAGGTGACACCAGAGACACGGCCAGCAGTCAGGCTGCCAAAGAGCTTGGTGAAGACGGCAGTAGTAACGTCAATGTCGTTTTCAGCGCAGCCAGGGCACTTGTCAACAACAGTGGCGTCGACGGTGGGACTTCCAGGATAGGAGATGGAGATCTTGCGACCGCAGTATGGGTTGCCATTGGAGATGCTACCCATCTTGGCAGCAGAGAGAGCAACAATGAAGTCACCAGCTGAGTTGGTTTGACCACAGGCACCCAGGCCAGGCTCAAAGTATGTGATGCTACCAGTGAACTTGTCACCACGGGGTTCGATGGAGCGCCCAGCCCTGTGCAGTAGAATGTTAGACATTGTCAATAATTTGCAGGGATGTGGACAACCCACAAGTCAGAGCCACGGTGGATGCGGCAGACAACATAGACCAACCAGGGGCCAGCACCATCCTGCTTAGTGCTAGAAGAGGCACAGCCGATGTGCTTGGCCTCAGCAGAGAGTATCTTCTCTAGAGGCAGATGTCAGTATACAAATCACATTGGCACACATAGCAGCCTGCAGGCAACCTTACCAGCGACGCTATTGTCAGCGGAAGGAGCGATGGACACCTTCTCGCCAGGCTTGAACCAGTCGCGGACTGACTCAGAGACCGGGAGGGCCATCTGGACCGCATTGGGGTCATCAGATCTGAAGACACTGACAATGTCGACAGCGTTGTTGGTCTCCTTGCCCTGAGCCTTCTGGGGGTCGTTGGAGGTAGCAAGCTGGACCGAAATGGCCTTGGCGTCTTCCTTAAGACCGTCAGTCCAGACCAGGTTGGACTGGCCGTTGGCCCTGCGGACATGGTTGATGGCATCCATGGCATGGATCTCATCACGAGAAAGGGGTGCAGCTTGGACCATGCCAAAGGCAGCAAAGGCAACAGCACCAAGCTGGACAATAGTCTTGGTGAACATGGTGATGGTGGTTGAGTGAAGTGAAGGGTTTTTGTTGAAAGTGGTATCTGTCAAAGATGGAAGAAAGTTGAAGTGAAAGGACTCTTTGCCTGAAGAAGAGAAGTTGTGGGATGGAGAGAGAAGAGAAGTGGGAGGACTGGTGGGAGAGAGGAGAGGTTTAAGTAGAGTGGAAGAAGAGGGCAGACGGTCAAGTTCTTCAAGCTTCGACAACAGGATCGGAAGGTTCAGAACTGTCACACCTGCTCTTTTCAGTTCAGAGGGAAGCTACGAACATGATGGAAGTTCAGTTACTTGGAGGTAGGCATGCTATTGGACACTACCTGAATAATCCCAAGATCTCGTTGGACCACTCGACGTCTAGCGCCATCATGTGGATCTCGCTTGGAGATGTCAAAGGACGCTAGGCTCGCTTATCTGGACTGCTCCTGCCTTCTGGGTAGGTACTCTATGGGCTCTGCCTGTAACCCAGGGATAGCTGTGGCAGCTGTCTCTCAGGGCTGATTGACATGGTACGGGGGTGTAACCAAGATGGTAGGAAGCTAAAGAACAAAGACATCCTTGCAGCTTGCCTTAATTGCAGGTTGTTGTGGTGGTCAGAAGAGGGGAGATATTTATCATCTGGGTGGAAAGTGGGTGAAGTCTGGGGTAGCTCAACAGCATACCAGATATCTAGCTTACACCCACTTTAACTCCCGACAGCCCACAGAGACGTCTGGTGCCGGATATGAGAGACGTGTAAACCTACCAAGATGCTGTCTATATGCTGTGATCCTCCTATGCAGGAGAAGGGCACCTAAGGAGAGACCTGGGGAAGTACCAGTCTCGTTTGTTTGGCTGGCATAAGCATTGTAACACAACAGCAATCTGTTGTTCATTGGTTTTAATGCACCTACCTACGTGTCAGGGGTCACGGATGTTTCCAAAGTGGCTAGAGACGCCTCATGTAAGGGCAACTTGACAGCATTGGAGGTGGCCAATCCTTCTCGTCACAGCCACTATGACAATCTCCAGGCCCCAGGCTTAGTAAACACAGAGCTGATGAAGCTGAGGACTCTTAGATTAGATATACTGGAAGCAACTGCTGGTTTGGTCAGTCTGGTGATTTTCCTTCAAGGAGATTTCCCTGTCAGGGTTCCAGACCCTGCATCAGACACCGAGATCGACAATGATCCTTACGGTTTTGTACCACTATTAAACCAAGCAATTTGTACACAAGACAAGGTGATTGCAAAGTTCAGCTTTAGCCCCTCTGCAGGCACACACACTCTTACTTCTGGAAAAGGATATACGTTTGGCATCACCACATTAAACCCCCGCTGCGCGGTGTGTTGGCAAATTCGCCCTCGCAACCATCCATTGCACGTCAGATGCAATTCACACTCCTGAACACTATAATTCAAACCATCACCGTCGTACGAAACCTCTCCGCCATCAGGAGACAGGGGACGCTACAGCAAGGGGCACGCTCCGAAGCAGTGTAACTCCAAACTCGTCCTCGCCAACGGTGCTGGTCATCCTCCGAGTACCAACATCATGTTTGCGCACCGCCAGCCGAATGCGTGGTCATGCTCGACTCGAGCGGTTTCCAGGCGGCTTTGTCTCTCCCCGCTCTTCCGACTTCCCCGTGTCTTGGGTATACCCGATGTCAGAGTCTGCCGTGCCCCCCTGACGGCCTCGGGACGTCCTGCCATATCCCACACCGATAGCTGCTTGACTTGGCGAGGCCACGAGAATGTCATCCAGCCCTTTGTTTCATGCGGTCTGGTGGCGGAACGCACCCGAGGGCCGAACGCCGAGCTGATCGACGTAATCCTTGCCCCTCGGACTTTGTCGCTGCACTCCACCTGGTCTGCGTGTGCATGAAAGCTGAAGCGAGAGACGTGTCGGCGGTATACATGCCTCTGTTTCATTGGATTTTCTTGTAGCATACTGGTTGCTTACTCAAGTCTCGGGGTCGTTTCGTGTCACACACGCTACGGAGATGTTTTCGATGGCATCTAGCGAGTCTCGTTTTCCGTGACATCTATTCTAAACTACCTCTTCAACTGATCTATGAGCTTGATTTCCATATACAAGCCTAATCGTAAGTGTTTCAAACAACAATCAGACATGCCCCCTTTATGTACCTCCGACAAGGCTCATTATGGAAGCTCCGGGAGACTCGCAATATACCTATTGCACCAATCCCGTTGCTTTTCCTCGGTTTCCGAAGCCCGCAAAAGACTCCTGGCCATGGGCGGGACATCAGGAAGGTCCACGTTTATCTTTACCACCCCAGCCCAGAAGTCAACGTCCTCTGCCAGACCGAGGGCACCCAGGAAGCTACGCAGCTGATCCTCGTCCGTCTCGTGCCACTTGATCATGTCCCTAACGATGTTGAAGTACTCCAACGGCGTCGACGCGTCGCCCGTCTCCACCAGGGCGATCACGAGCCGCACCCAGCGAGTGACGAGCTCCGGGTCCAGCGTCCCGTCCATGCCTCGGAACTCCATCGTGCCCGAAAACACCAGCTCCATCGGCCCGGCGGCTTCGTCTGCCTTGTCCATGTCCACTCTTGACTTGATGGGACCCAGGTCGAAACTGATGCGGCCTGCTCCTTCTGATCTGAATAAGTCGATCATGCGTGGGAGGTCCTTGGTCGACCAGATGACAATCACTTCTTCCTGTAGTCGCGGGAACAGGAGATTCATCGGCACATGCGACTCGAGCTCTCTGAGCAGCTCGCCCTCGTCGCGGAGAATCACCCATTCTTCATAGGACGGCAACCCCTCCATCGCGGAGAGGGAAGAGCCTTTATGCAGGGCCTTGGAATAGTGGCTGTCGCTGCGCTGCGGGTGGACCAGCGAGGCGAGAATGGGGTCCGCGAGGTAAACGAGCGTCGCGATGCGCTGCAACGCGCGCATGCTGAAGTTGCGGACATTCCCAACGTGGACGTGCAGGCCGCACGACTTGTCCATCATGGCCCGCGTCTTGTTCCGCACCGTCCGGATGACGTCCCTGATGCGCGCGTAGTCGCGCTCTCGAGGCCGGAGGATGGGCGAAGTCAGCTCGAGGCCGAACACGCCACCCGAGTAGCCCTTGCAACCCTCGTGGAAGGACGTGAGGCTGCAGTCGGACTTGGTCTGCCACGTTTGAAAGTCCAGGTCAATTTCCTCGTTGAAGACGATATTGAAGCCGGCCTCGCGCATCTCCGGCATCATTTCTTCAGGTGTGCGCGCGAGACAGTCGGCGGTGATGCAGAAGTGGCCTGCCTGGTTGAGAAAGTCAGCTACGGCTCGTTGGTTTTTGGCTGATACGAGACTCCTTGGTTGCAAGTTTCTGTGCCTACCTTTGTTGGCATTGTCAAAGGTGTTTCCGCCAGTTTCGATACCAGTGTCGCTGTTCAGATTCAAATTCAGAAGTCCCAGCGCTTCTTGGACGACGTCGACCTCCGAGTCAGCAGCAACCGTTGGTGTAGGTGGGCTTTCAAGGGACGGAGGCGACGAAGATTGCGACGATGAAGGAGTATCTTGGTAGTGCCAGCGAGTATCTTCTGGATGGGGGACGTCGGTACCAGCAAGAGAATAGGGTAGGATAAACTCGAACTCCACGCCAAAGGTATAAGGACGAACCCCAGGAGTGTCGGATAGGTCGATAGCCGCCGTCACACGATGGGGCTCAAGATCTGGCGCGAAAGGATTTGGACCGAGATTTCTGTAGTACTCGGCCTCTCCGGCGAGACCCAAGTCATTCAGAAGATTGTACACCGAGTACTCGTCCGAGCCAGCGTCTGCAGGACGTTCCATCAAGTCAACGACGCGCTGGTATTCGCTCCTCGGTGCATTGAGACAGAAGGAGAACATGCCATGACATACCCTGACCCAGTTCGCAATGGAAACACTATCCAGCGTGCCTGCGTGCTGGTTCAGACTGATGACTCTCGCGCTGGGCGTTAACGAAAGCAATTCCGAGAAATCGTACGCCCCGGCGAGGCGGTACTTTTGACCTTGTGCGTCCCGGGCAAAGATTCCCAACGAATTCACCACCCTCCACAACTCCTCCTCTGTCATAGAAAGCTGCCAAAGCTTCTGCTCCAGGAGTTCAGGGCTGTGCGGTTTGGGGTCCTTGATCATAGGCGCGGTGCAAGCAACGGGTAGCTCACCCGTGAAGACGGCCTCGGCGGTTTCGCCTTGCGACCACTCTCCAACCTGAGTGTAGTACAGGTCGTTGAACATTGGTGCGAATTTCAGCCCAGGCGTGATGGCCGAGTTAGCGCCCAGGTATTCGGCGTGCAGCTTGTCGATGAGAGGTGACGCCGCCCAGAGGAAGGGGACAATCTTTTGGAGTTCGCGAAGGCCGAACTCTTCAATGACGGGCTGCAAGCTCACCTGCAAGCGCGACTTGTGATGCAGCGCAGTGCTAATGTCTGGGCTGTCTCGCAGGCATGAGATGGCAGTGTGGATTTTGCCAAAGCTGTCTGGGCACAGTTCCATGAGAGGCGAGTTGAGATGCACCGTCTGCCAGGTCTGGTCACCCTGGTGGTGCTCGTCACCCGACAGAACTCTCCACGGGCCGTGACCATAGTACGACCGTTCATGTAATTCTGGGTCCGTTCCCAGGGTGAGCAACAAATGATCCTCTAGGAGTTCGCGCGTCTCGACGTCCTGGGAGTCCGAAGTCGCAAATATCTGAGCCGCTCTGAGGCTTTTGACAATGTTGAACTCCAAGTACCGGCTTCTCAAATCGTCGATTGGAATCTCACGAGGTTTGACATAGTCCGGATGTTCTTTTGTGAGGGCGGCGCCAGCGACGCCACTCGTTTCTACCAAGAAGCAGATGTCGACGCTGAAAAGTAGCTCCACGGGATCAGACTGATCATCCTGGACTTTCAAATCCTCGCGTTGAGCTTCGTCGTCGTATTCGTCATCAACGGTGGTGTTTGGGTTTCCACTTTCGGCGGCTTCGTCTTTGCCATTTTCAGGACCGTTGCCAACGCTCCCGAAATCACTCTCCAATTCGAGGTCGTTCATGTAATCCTCATTCAAAGTGATGTCCAACGATTCGAGATCTGTCAGAGAGAGGACAGGAGACAATTGGAGCTCAACCTCGTCTACTGTGGGCGACGACATCTTTGTGGTTGCGAAAAGTGTGTAAGTGTCTCGTGTTGTTGCGTTTGATGTGCTATTGGAATAGTTGCGAAGATCTGGTTATGGGAGACTTTTCATTCAAATCGAGCGGCATAGGGAGAATACGTTCGTATATTATGTGAAAAGCCTATCTCCGGTGGCCTTGGAACACATTAAGGACGAACAGGTTGTCGTCCACTCTGTTCGCGACCCAGTTATGTCACAGAATGGCAACACAGTTCGAAGAGGTCATTAACAATAGAGTTGTTATAAACTTACACAGGAACAAGAATAGGACTAGCAAAGCTTGATTGAAAAAGCCATGGCCAGCAAGGTGACTATCCACCTGAAAAGGCTGTTGTTTGAGCATGAGTAACTCCACACCCTGGCAGCACAGGTCATGTCGAAAAAACAACCTGGAGGGCCATTGAAAAAATGGCACCCTATCAAGGTCCGGAGCTTACGGAGAAAGGCATTCAAAATACTATATCAAATCGTTGGCCGCAGCCTACCACTCTTCCGTTCCAACTCTTCCACATCCTGAATTTCTCCTGATTTACTTGCCATCAGCATCTTGACACCGCCATTTCGACTAAGTTATCAGCCTGAACAGCCAAGATGTCCAGAGTCAGAGACTACGCGTGGTGGTACCAGGAAAGTTGTTTGACGGGTGAGCCGCACGAAACCGTCGTCCTGGACAAAGATGGAGATCTCATATTGGATGTTGGCGGCGCCGACAAAGACATTTTCTTGAACGGAAAGTTCAAGTACACGGATAGACTCCGGACCGCACGCTTTTTGGTCTGCTCCAAGGCCATGGCCCGCATCTCTCCCGTCTTCAAAACCATGCTCTACGGCCCGTATGCCGAGAGGAAGCCACCCATGGGCGACTGGGTCGTCAAGCTACCCGAAGACAAGCCCGAGCCGATGCTGGCAATGCTCATCACTGCACACGGCCTCGTCGATAAGAAGCCACGCCGAGACGTCTGTGAGGTTCATGACGACGTCAACATGCTTGTCTTGGCTGAAAAATACCTATTCACCCACCGCGTGGACGGGTGGTTCAAAGAATGGTTTGGTCTAATGGATGCGCGCAGTCTTTGCCGTTATCCTTCGATCACGGAAAAGTTCTGGGCTCTGTGGCTTGCCCTCTATCTTGGCCGCAAGGATTATTTCAAAGAACTGTTTGAGGACGTCGTGAAGAATTCCACCACCTCAGACGACTATTACCTAACGATATGTGAGACCTGGTCCATGATGGACATCTCCATTTTTCCAGATAAAACTGCTTTACTCGGTAAGAGAATTGTGTCGTGTATACAGTTGCCCCTACTAACAGTGAGCAGAGCACATTCAAGGTGCAAGAGAAGCAGCTGCCGGCCGTATGATTGACTGGCTAAATGATAAGATCAACATGATCAAGCGGAGTGAGGAACCTAACGGCGAAAGACACGGTTGTGCAAACAAGTACTGCAGAACCATCGTTGAGGCTTCTCTGGAGCACGTCGTTGCCTCCTACACGGGTAGCAAAAGTTCCAGCCTGGGAGACCTGATGATGGCTTTCGAATTCAAGACAGGAAGCCGGCGCCTTCACCTTCCTGGG
Source organism: Colletotrichum lindemuthianum (assembly GCA_001693025.2). Classification (NCBI taxonomy): domain Eukaryota; kingdom Fungi; phylum Ascomycota; class Sordariomycetes; order Glomerellales; family Glomerellaceae; genus Colletotrichum; species Colletotrichum lindemuthianum. The sequence continues at coordinate 75,288 of MASP02000105.1, read as the reverse complement.
CATAAAGGGTGCAACCCGCTAGGGCAATATGATGAGGAAGAGTGGTTGGAGTCGGGGGCATACAGCGCTCAAAACGACGCAGACAACATTATCGAGAATTGGGTCACGGTACACTTCAAAACTGAACTCGAGGAAAGATCAGCGCGGTGGGATTGAAGATAACGCACATGTCGCAAAGGCTTCACTCTGGTGACGTAGCCTCGCGTGGCTATAGCACCCCATACAAGACCATGGACGCTGGAGGCTATACCCCTCCAGCGAAACTGCCAGAGCGTAGTACGCAATAGTACAGCAAGGGGGCCAAAAACAACGAGGCTTACCTTTTTTCTAGTCATCGTTTAGAAAGTCAACCGTCTAATCTCTCACGAAAGACGAGGAAGAATGCGTCAGTCACCAGTGTAGTGGAGTAGATCATTAGAATACAGTGCCAGGTCAAAAAAAACGGTAATCGTGATTTTCCCACCAAAACACTATCTTTTCAAAGTGCATTTTCATATATATGTAGCAAAAATAAAAATAGTGCAAAATTTTAGTTTATTATTTAGTATAGTTTAACCACTAGAAATAAGTTATTTCAGATTCTTATTAATAATTAAAGTAGATATATAGAGTTAAAAACTGAAGATTTTATGATTTTCTGTTATAGTGAGCTTATAGTGGACTTATAGTGGATAAGACTTTTTTCCAAAAGTCACTTTTTAGGAGAATCAAGATTTAGCAGGATTATTATAACTAGAAAACTATAGAAAGTATATATAATATAGATTTACTACTTATTTATAAGTACAGAAATTTTGAATTAAAAATAAACAGTAGTTACTGCTTAATGTTAAGTTAAAAACATAGAGATTAGTGGATTTCTTGGTGTGAATCTCAGAATTACCGTTTTTTTTGACTCCCCACTGTAACACGCCATCTTCTGTGTCTCGCTCGTGCGCAAAGCCTTTTTTACAGGGGTGGCAGAGAGTTGTCTCCTCACTTCTCTCGAAAATTACATCCTTGACGGCCTGTGATGTGACGTACCGCAACCGCACCTTTGATTTTGGGCTCAAGTGGGCTAAGAGAATCAGACCATCCTCAGACTGAACCTAGCCCAGGGCACAGCAAGATCAGCACAACACGGGCAGGCGACGTTATCCAAGGGTTGACACGAAGCTCAAATGACGAATCCATACTTAATTAGCGGCGGACGTTCAACCCTGAGGCATTTGGGGCCGAGATAACAACATTCATCTACGCCAGACCAGAAACGCTACTGTGCTGTCCCCTCTTTTGGTTTCTCCTTTGGAAAAATTTCAGACATATCAAGCCACTCCATGGCGAACGCTGTCACAATTTTAGTCCAGTCTCTTACAGTTGGCATGTCAAGGTGCTCGCCGTCGTCATTTGACGTATGCCAGACGTGGGGGAACGGCGACGGAATGATGTGGAGGACGTCGACGCCCTTCATCATGAAGGGAAGGTGATCATCGCCAATGCCGGCCATGCCGAAGCTAGATGCTGGCTTGCCCGCTTGGGGCAGAAACTGAGCCTTGGGCTTCGTTTCGAGAACGCCGAGATCACGCAGGCGCTTTTCGAGGGTCGCCATGTTCTTGTACGCCCAGTGAGTCTGTTGGAAGTACGATGGAACGCTGGGTTCGGCGGATCCTAGGAGATCGAGCAAGACGAAGATGCTCATCTGTTCGAGAGGTGTCTTGTAGTGGGACATGGCCGGGTTGAAGGTGCTCTCCCATTCCAAGGCCAACGATCTTTACTCATGTCAGTGGACATCATGATAGCGAGCTTTCCAGCGTCTTACCTCGCTCCATATAACGAATCCGTGTCTGTCCACGAGCTGAAAGCTTCCTCGCCGTCCAGCAAAAGGATCTGCAGGCCCATATCCTGCTCAACTGTCCCGCCATTTTCACCAATGGCCACCATCTCGGCATGCATCTGGGTCATGTACCCATCGAGAGCCTTCGCGAGATGCATCAACATGGCACATGGAGCAGCACTGTCCGTAGCGCCGATGAAGCCCTTGGGCTCCCGCTTACTGTCGTAGTGAGCGACGAGCGTCAGGTAATTGGCCTGCCCAGGCTTCGTCCACGGCGGCTCGCGACGGACGATGAGATTCTGGAAGGGAACCTGAGTGTCACCTGTCGCGGGTGTCTTTCCAGTCGAGTTTTGCCAAGCGACGCTCCATTTCGGCAAGTTCTTTGTCCAGAAATCGACAAAGTGCTGCTGTGTTTTGACCTGACCAGGGGTACCGGGGACGCGGGGGATGAGAATGGGCGACAGCAGCGGGCCGTTGTGGATATCGAAGTCGGCCTCATTGACGCTGATGTTGCGCAGCACGGCGTCGGTGAGTGGCGTGTATGCGTATACGGACGCGGTGAACATGATGTGAAGAATGGCCAGCCATAGTCCGCGGACTTGGCCTCTCACGGGAGGGAGGCCGATCAGGGCCATGGCGGGGCTGTGATCGAAGAGCGAGAGAAGGCCGTCTCCTATGAACTCATGCTGTCTCGAGACAATGGAAATGGAACACGACGACGGTCAAAGACGTTCTTCACCGATATGAGTCGCTGAGAGGGTCCGTTGATGGCGAAAAGTTGTGATGATGCCTCCTTTACCGATGAAGTCGAGAGGTGTCAAGTTGGGGAACGTTTCCGGCAACAGGACCCCTAGCCGGGCGTGCCTGCTTGCCTGGCGTTTTAGACAGCAGACCTCTGCGCTGATTATATAAGCCGGCTTTTCTCCGGCGCCTCGACCGCCTGCTCACAGCTGTCGCCGATTGTATCTACAGGCGCGGTGCCTCTTGAATATCGATTGTGCCTCTTGTGGTCTCGACTTCCTACCTCTACGCCACGCCTACGCAAGTTGGTTTCCAGGTTGCGATAAAACACGTTCACATCTCAGTTTCATCTGACATGGTTGGATTACATCATTCAATCCCCAAAAGGTCAGACACTGGCGCAAGCTGAATCACCATCTCGTCAACGTCGCCGATTTTTCAATGTCGTCATGCTCTCTATGTATCTTTATCCCAAATGACCAACATTTCTCCTCTTGCAGCACCTCAATGGCAATATATCAAAACAGACACATTATCAAGCTCCACCCGCAGTTACCTGCATGAACAGGCGCTCCCTCTTCATCAGCAGGCTGCTCACCAGTACTACCCCGCCAGCCACGATGACCAGGACGTAAGGCAGGTTGAGTGCTTCCACAATGGCCTTGAGGATCTCCTGCTGCATTTGAGGCGGCAACGTCTTGACAAAGTCCGTCCCGACTCCGGCAATGGCAAGCTGAATCTGTTCATCAGTCACAGTATCGGGTAAGATCTCCGTCAGCCGCCTCTCGGCCCTGTTGAGGAACACGGCATTGCTGACAGCCAACGCGATATTGATCCCGCTCGTCTGGGCCAATGCCATCAACGAAGACGCCACGGCGGCCATATCCTCGGGAACACTGGCCTGCGCAATGGAGAACCCAGCCTGCGTGAACGTTCCGACACCAGCCCCCAGCATGGCAGAGGCGCCATACACCCACGCCGTGCTGGTGTCCGTCTCGACTACGTACATGAGCGCCGCTGCCGTGACGACGATGGCGCCGCCACCGGTGAACCAGGGAAAGTACAGCCCGAACTTGCCCGAAGGGTGCGAGAGCATGCCGCCCTGCAGGAGGGTGACGAACACGGCGAGCAGAATGAAGGGGAGCAGACGGACCGCGGCGTCGATGGGGCTATCGCCGCGCGTGAACTGGAAGAAGACGGGAATGAAGTACACAGGGACAAAGATGGCGCAGCCTCCCGCAGCCGTGACGAAGAACATGAGGATGATGGTGCGGTAGTACTTGTTGGACACGATAAGCTCAACTGGGAAGAGACGCCGCGCCTTGGTAGTGCCGATGCAGTATGCTTGCTGGATGCCGAAAAGGATAAAGAGCACGCCGGCGACGACGAACAGCGCGATCTCTGAGCCCGAGTTCCACGCGTAGATGACGCCGCCGAAGCTGATGCCCATCGTGAAGCATATGATGGCGCCCAAGAGGAGGGGCGCCCCGATCCAGTCAATCTCTGCGAGGCGTTGGACAAAGGTTGCCCCCGGCTGGGGATCAGGAGATGGGAGGAGAAACAAGTAGACTGGGGCGGCCAGAGCGCCGATGGGGAGGTTAATGTAAAAGGCCCATCTTGGACATGTTAGTCGACGAAGCTGATCAGGGTGCAGGAATTACCTACCGCCAGGTGGCACTCGACTCGGCGAAAGCACCACCCACAACTGGACCCAAGACCGTTCCCAATCCCCACGTCAGACCGATGGACGCAAGATACGCCGGCCTCTCCTGCAAGGTCGTCGTCGCGGCGATGAGAGTCATGACTCCGAGATACATGCCCACGCCGCCTAAACCGCAGAGAGCACGGCCGACGATGAGACTGTCCATGTTCGGCGCCGCGCCGCACAGCGCGCTGCCCACCTCAAAGACAAAGACGCTTCCGATGTACAGCCACTTGGGCTTGAGATGCGAGTACAGTTGACCGAACAAAAGGCCTGTCGACGTCGCCGCCATGATGAAGGCGACGGCCAACCATGCGATGTCGGTGATGGCATCGAATTGGAGGACGATTTGCGGCTGCACGTCCGCGACGACGGTGTTGTCCAGCGCAAAGAGAAACGTCGACGAGAGGATTGCAAAGACGATGATGATCCATCTGATACCAGTGACGGTCCGGACAGGCTCTGCGGTGACGACGGCGTCCTTGCCTCGCTCCGTGTCGGTGTTGTCTCCCGAGATGGGGCCCTGGCTTGAGGTGTTGTCCTCAGCCTTCTCCAGCGGCCCGCCTGTCGGTACAGACAGCGTCTGCTTCTCTGTCTTCATGGCCATGATGCTGATGGTGAGTGATGGACGAAGGTTCGTGATTTGTTGCTGAGGTCTACCTGCTGGGTTTCAGCGGGTGTCCGGGCGGGGGCGGCAATGGTACGCACCTATTTATCTTGGTCTTGCCCGAAAGTCTTCAGACCAATCATTCAACGTGCGGTATCATCGACTGTTGAGAGCTGTGTATCGGTAAGACGCAATCTGCGCTTCGTGGCTGTTCTTGGCGGTCATCGATGGTCAGCTTTTCGGTGCTGCGGCCTGAGCTTACCGCCCTGGAGTTGACGAGGCCATATCGTGCTTCCAGTCTGCCATGGTCATATGTCAAGCAATGCGGCGCACCTCCTCTCAGCAGTGGCGACTCAGGAAGCTGTGAATTCGTCGCGATGAATCTCTTCAGAGCACGACAACGGTCGATGAAGAGCATCGCCAAGTCAGGCTCGCTGACCGCAGCTGAGCAACTTCGGCCGATCGCTTTACCACCTTGGTCTTCTGCGGGAGTCAACACTCAGCGCCTGGCCAGCCTCATACTCGAGCCGCACTTCCCAAAGATACGGAGGATGCATACCATTCCATCATCCCGACGAATGGCACAGTAATCTGCCCAAACCGTCGAGACGGTCCGCTGCTTCTTCTCTGGCAGGCTTCCTGCTCTCATCACAGGCGCCACAATCTCGCGAAATGGCTACTTTGACGGCCTCAAGCTGACGCCCTGCATCTCATCAACGCCATAAACGGTGAATCTAACGCTCTTTCGCGTGTCGTATTCGTCTCACGCAGCCCTGTGGGCGCCGTATCAGGCATCCAGGCGGTGTGGTGGTCCAACGAAGGGCGTTGAGGCTGAGATAAGCTCGGACAGCGCAGAGATGTGCAGAGGTGCTATGGTGGTGTTGGTAGGTCCGGGGCCTTGCTTTTGGCGAACGCGTGACTGATGCGGGTTGATTTCGACTGCTTATGGTGCCCGTTTGTAAAAGTTGGCTCGAGAGAATGTGAGCCATGGTTGTCCACGAGGGCTGTAAGATCATCTCGCCAACCTTGCTTGTCCGTTTCTGGACCGGTCTATGGCGCGAGCTGTCTTCTCTCGCCAATCGTTGATTACAAGTAGGTCCAGCAGAAATGCCGGTACCAGGAATTGGGGTTTCTGACGATGATCAACGCGTGCGATGCTGACAGTGACCCAGATCTGAGGGCTTGAATGTCTGGCGCCAGGGTGCTGTGATGTCGGATCCCCAAAATACTCACAGCCGCTGTAGCCTGTCCGCAAAGGCTACTCCTCATCGTCGTTCAATCAAATTGTAGCGAGTGACCATCGCAATTCCTTATGTTTCCGCGGCTTAGAAGGTTGTGGCCCAATGAATCCCAGAAATCCCCTCCAGTCAAATTTCCCATCCTCAACCAAGTCCCGATGTCGTTGCTTGTGTGAGGTTTCTTCAGTCCGGCCGTCATCTTTCGTCTTGAATGTCAGTGGAACGTTCTCACTTCCGACTGGTCTACATCGTGAATGGCGGTGAAGTCAGCACTGTTGCCAGATCGAGTCATCTGGACGGCGTGCTCAAGCTTGCCCAGGACCAGGCTGTGGGTTCTGGTCCAACGCGGAAGATGTTCCGTGTCGACACGCGTTCTCTAGGTAATAACCAGAGCTCACGTGTCACATCCTTCTGGTTGCATCTTCCATGGCAGACCTAAAATTCCCAGGGTCGTGTGCATCAATGAATGGGGGGAAAAAGGAAAGATGAAGCAATGAAAAAAAGCAAAAAACAATAGCACGACTCCGTTTCGATCAGAGGACCTCTGGGTTATGAGCCCAGCGCTCTACCCCTGAGCTACCGTGCTTGATGACAGGGGGAGGCTTTTGTCTTCTTATGACCCATAGTAACGCTGGGTGGGTCCGACATCGCCGAGCGCTGTACAACGCCGCAGAACAAAACGTAGCCCAAGAGAAAGCAACGAAGAGAGAGAAAACCACCGGGCGGATCGGGTGAAGACCAGAAGATTGGAACACTGGGAATAAATTGATTCAGAGGGCGCCCATCCCATATCGCGCACAGCGGAGAGAAGCCCGCTCAAACGATGGGGATTGATGGACGGAGTGCTCAGCCCGAAACAAGACTCTGCGACAGCGAGCGATCGTCCGAGAGTACAGATGAGATACCTGACAGGTCGAGAATGACTGTTAAAATATGTGCATTGCAGCATATTCACGACTTGCCGCTGACTTCTACTGGCGTCGCGACGGCATCAGTGCCTTGTGCTACGTTCCCAAGTACTGAAGTCTCTACCTACACCACAACAGGAGAATCGTGGCACATTTTCTACAAAAAGCACCCCCAAACTCCAAGCGCCAATCGGCACTCCCAACGTCATGTACAACCGGCTTTAAAGGAAATAAGAACAGATGGCGGTATATGTACTGGGCACAGGGTTTTACACGGCGACCGCATTCCTTTGACGCAAGCTCTGCGTCCTGAGGAAAGAAATCTGGCCACGCCGAACGGTCGCCTCGCGCGGCGACCGCATCTCGTCCTTGTCGGCCGACATGGTTGCCGACAGATCAAGCGCGCTGTATGGGTCGCTCGCGGCGGCCGGTGGCTCATCGCGCCTGACGGAGAGATAGAAGAAATCGTGCCAGAAGGAATACTCCAGCTCGCGCGGCTTGCCGTCCGACGTCCAGTACCGCTCCTCCGAGAGCTCCCGCGACAAGTGCCGACGGAAGTAGCGGTCCTGGTTCACCCACCAGGCGCGCCACGCGAACAGAATGCCGACGGTGAGCGGTATGACGGTCGCCCAGTAGACCCAGAAGAGGTGACTGAGCACCGGTATTGGGTCTTTCGGGTTCGTCGAGGTGCCCGGGTCGGGAGCGGAGACGCCCTCGTCCGCTGCGTCTTCGCCCGAGGCCTGCCAATCGAACATGGACATGCCGAAGAGGGTGCCGAGGAATTCTCCAGGGAGGAAGATGGCGGTGATGACGGCGAGCGCTTTCATGGAGGAACTGTCGCGGGACGAGGCCACGGCCATGCGAGCGTTGAGGACGTTGTCCTCTTGGGCCATCTTACTGTAAATCTGCAAAAAAAAAAGTAAGCAGTGTGTTGCGAGTAGCGGCTGATAGTTTGCACTCACGATATCAATCTGAGCGCGGCATCGAGCCTCGGACATGCGGCGGTCTGTCTCCAGGCCCATGCACATTCTCTGCAGGCCCTCGAGGTACTGTCGAATCTCATGCCAGTGGTTGCCGAGAGGGTCGGCGAGCGGATCAGGCGCAGGGGGCAGAGACCTTCGGCGGGTGCTTGCGGAGGAGCGCGACGGGGGTCCAGTTGGAGGCTCATTGAACTGGCCTTGTTGGTCCTGCTGGTCTCGATCTTGGTCTTGGTCGCCTCTGGAGGCGTAGTACTCGTTGAGGCGGACATTGACTTGGCCGGTTGACATGCGCTGCGACAGCTCGTCGCCTGCTTGGAGCATGAGCTTCACGACCCTCTCCATCCACCGAACGGTGTCGAGTAGTTTTATGGACTCCTTGAGCACGTCGTGGGCCCTCTTCATGAGGTTCGCCATGCTCATGGGCCCCGCCACGATGGGCTGTTTTGCGTTGGCGTTAAAAGTGAGTCTTCGGATGAGTTTCGATCTTCGTTCGCGCTCCATCTCAAAGGCCTCGAAGCCGGCGATGCTGCTGACTTCCCATTCCAGAGACCTCACGTGATCGATGTTCACCATGACTGCCTCCTCGGTGCGCATAAACTGCACCTGCAGCAGGACCACCGGAGTGACGAAGGGATGGGCCCAGTGGCCACGGCAAGCTTCCATGCGCTGGTCGTACTCGTCGAGGTTCTCGAGATTGTGTTGGCGAGGCAAATACGATTGGCGTACGAGAGTGGTTGCCGTGCGGTTCCGTACATCGTAAGTCATGGACATGAAGTCGTACGGGGTCCTTGGATTCATTGAAAAGGAGAGGATGAGACCTGGGATGGTAAGTCACGAGAAGGCAAGCTGGTGTGTGGCACGTACTCAATTTGTTCTGATCTAGAGACCAGAAGCGAGACTCGTTGGTGACGCGACGTGAGTACTGGAGAGTGGCGGGGTGAAGGTCCAGGGCGTCTAGATCCTGAGCGGTCATGGTGAGGCCATCTTCTCGGCGGTCGAGAGAGATGTTGCGGCGATGGCAAATTCTGCGGAGGTCAGAGGGCGGCAAAGACAGGGAGGTGTTCTTGATTACTCACACTCGTCGTACTCTCCCGTCGAGGATAAGAGCTGGATCACGAGCTGGGTCTTGGGCAAAGTCGCCCTGGAGTCAATGTCAGCAGGTGAATCAAGATGGTGCTTTCGCGATTAAAAGGCTGTATACATTGTGGTCAACGACCCAACCGCGGCGGAAGGCGAGGTCGAGCATCTGGTAGCCCGGCGTGTCTTCGGTGTGATTGAGCTTGAAGCTTATGTCGTCCCCGTCCTCCTCATCCGGCTTCAACCCTGACGGAATGCCATTGTCCTTTTTGAAGACGACATACTCGTCATACTCGACCTTGGAAGCCGTTCTCCCATCAATGAGCAGGATGTCGTCTCGCAAGGCGAGCGTGTCGAAGCGGAAGAGGTCGGACGTCTGTAGTCCCTGGTAGCGGGCCATCAGGGCGCGGTCTGGCGTCGGTGAGAGTAGCTGGCGCCTAGCGGTGTGCAGCTCAACATGACTCGGTGGTGGTGTTTAGGCCAGTTGAGAACTGTTGGCTTGTCCTTCTTCGTCTTGCGGAGCTGATGGAACTCTTGATGGAGACGCTCGAGTTCGGAGTGAGAAGGAAAGTGAGGTTAAATCTGAGAGTGAGTGTCAGACTGGAAGCGACACAGAATAAGGCAGGGAAGCAGACCAGGCAAGGCGTCCGTCATCCAGGGCTTTTTGGAACATTCGCTGCTCGTTTGCCTCGCGTATCTTGGCACTTTGGCAGCCGACGGGTGATTGGGTCGCGTCGAGTGGCTCCCCATGTCAACGTCTCTCTCTCCGCCTCCGAAAACCCGAAAACGTGATTGATTACTGGCAGGTGGGCCTCATTCGAGATGCCAGGGGCACCTCCTACCGCTGATATTGGCTGTGTTCCATGGGTGCATTTGCAATAGTTGCTCCACTGAGATAACAGATACTGCCCTGTATTGTCGCTGGAGATATTCCAACTACAGTGATGCTTTGGCCGGTAAATAGTTATTAGTACCTTACCTTACAGACACTTCTTGTCTTGATGGCTTCATTCGCCACCTGTCCCGGTCTCCCTCCATTGTTTCAATTCTTCCGTAACCCCATCGTACTTCGTCTCCGTCTCCCGTGTCTCAATCGTCCGTTGGCTCTGCTATTCATCGTCACTTTCTTTATTGATCGTCGTCTCTCATCTGTATGTCTTTTTGCCCAAGGAAACTCAGCCACGCTGACCAGCCCCAGAGGGCCTCAATTGGTGGCTTGGCGGGCGTTTAGTGGGGGCTGCTCCCAGGCCGCTGTGCTGCTGTTGCTACGGAAAGAGCAGGTTCGAACTGCCAACTGCAGCTGCAAAATGAGGGAACAACCCCGAGGAGCGTCATGTTGCGATGTGATTAGTCAGGGTTTAGCATAGCAGCCGCGTGACCCTATGGGTCCCTAGAAGGCTTAATGAGAAACACACACACACACACGAGCGTCATGTTGCACGTAATGGGCCACTTGATTGGGTACGCGTCCCCGTCTCAGGATGAGCCTCGAGTTAGCAGTTCGCATGTGCTGCGGCGATCTTGAGCCACTCATGCTGAGCCAATTCAGGTCTTGCCCAAGCAACAGGGCAACTAGTCGACGGGATTGAAATCGTCGAACTCTTGGCCGTCCAGAAAGAGAGAGCCGCGGATACGTAGGTCGAGTAGCTGGAAAGCATATCTGCGGGTGCAGCAGTTGTGTAGCCACACCAGGATTTTGCATCTGAGACCGTGCAAGAGAACATGCCGAGACCTGTTGCGGTGGCCCTGCAAGGTGCGGCTACGTCGGCCCCAAATGAGTTGATGCCGCTCAGGAGTCAGGACGTTTCCGGTAGGCTGCGGGACGTCGACAAAGTATTGGGTGATGTTGTCTGTCACGCACTGCCAAGAGTCTGCCTCAAGCGTGCTAGTCGGTGGTTCCAGAGTCGATGTTGCGGCGTCTTGTCTCTTCCCCAGAAGATCTCCAACAAGAGTGACTGGAGGCTGGTCGGGTAGGTATCTTGACGATGTGCCGACGGCCATCGCGATGGCGACCAGAGCAACAAAAGAACCTTGAATTGCATGGCCTCAGGGGACGAAGAGTTTGCTCTAGAGATGACGGTCTGGGTGTTGTGGCAGTTCTTTGGCAATTCAGTGGCAATGCCAAAGAAACACGGAGAAGGGACAACAGAGGAAGGCAGAAACTTGAGTTAGGGAAAACATATGATGCGCAAAGCTATTCCTTAAATATGCAATGCCCCTTCGGAACCCTCTCCACTATCCCAAGCCTGGCTTGATGGAATAAGTCTAAAATTGAAGCGGTGGTTTCGGGATAGGATCAACGAATGCTGGGAGCTAAGACACAGGGCCTGGACATTAACACCCTCAAAAGCGATAAACTCGCCGCCAGCAATGAAATCCAACAGACTTGTGACGGACGAGTCCAATAGATAGATTAGCGAGCTCTGCTCGTTGCCATTTCCCTTTGGGCTTGAGCCGGGTGACCCAACGGGGCCTGACGAGATAGTAGGACAGTTACGTAGCCATTAAGGCATGACTTGGAGGACGTTAGCTTGGATTCATGTACGGTATAGTATACATAGTATAGCTCGAGTTACGGCTCTCCACGCCACATACCCCTCGGGAGCTCTCGTGTGCAGGGGTTCTGTGCCCCTGCCTCCTTGCCGTTAAATACAACAACAACTATAACAACAATGAAGTCCTGGACCTGCAGATCCGACATGCATGGTCGGGCATGTGTCTAAATGCGTCTGAGTCTTTCTGATTGAATGGCGGCAGGGGCGGGGTAGGAGTAGGGTTGTATCTGTTGTTGGTTCTGGGATATATAAGGCACAGCCTGCATCTCCTACCCGGCCTTGCAGCCTGGTGACTCTGACAAAGTGCAACTCACCTCGCCACCAGTTATCCACCATGCCCGAGCTTGGAGACATCACATACAGCCGCTCCGGTACTATTGCCGCAATCAGTGACTACTATGACTTCCTCACCAAAATGTACCTGAAGGAGTCACAAGTGGTTCACCCACCTGCAGGGGGATGGCCGTCTATTGTCAACGCCAACCCTGATGTTCTGCAATCTCTGGGAAAGTCAGACGAGGTCCTGGGATTGCTCGCACATCTGCCTTATATTCGTTCCCCTGGCAATTGGAACTATGATGCGGACGCTGCCCCCGGCTGTCGATTCGCGGAATGGACGGACTTGATTGCAACTCTTCAGTTGAGCTCTGTCACTACCGGCGAAGACCTCCGCGTCATGACCGAGGGATCTTTGTTCGCCCGGCTCGCCCCAACTCACGTTTTTGGTCTCACCTGCGGTGACCGTGAGAATCCCGTTATGGTTCTAGATACAAATCTCGGCATCATTCACTGGCAAGACTGCCCCTCTGAAGTGGAGGAGGGAAATTACGGAGAATCAGTCGATTATGAACCGGATGATGACGTCCCAGAAGAAGAAGCAGATTGGCGCTCTAGCGCCATAGCGTGGGCCATTCCGGACTTTTTCGAAATGCTCAAACAGCAGTATATCAACCTCAACTGGATTCCAATCAGCCAACATACGGTCTGGACCGCCTCGGAAAGCGGAGGCTCTGACGAAGAAGGCATGATTCCCGCCCTGCACGAGATCTATCACCAACACGGCTGGCCGAACTTGGCTACGTACCGAAAAGCAGAGTGTCTCGAGGCAGTGCGGAATATGTTGACGGAGAGATATCCCGATTCAGTCTGTCGCCGGGGATGAAAGGCACTTCCAAATATTGAGAAATTCTCTCATAGTCACAAGCTTCGCGATTATAAGATATACATAGATAGAGAGAAGCTTTAGAGATCTCTCCCTAGGGTGGTATATTAGATTAAGAGAGATATCCCTCTAGTATATACTTTATAGAAATATATTTATATGCTCCTAAGAGGTACTTAGTATATCTATAGTCTTATACGCCATTTTTAGCTTAAATAATAACAACACGATCAATTTGACAGAACAAACGCAGCCAGAAGTATCCGAAACGGCTGACGGAATACATTCCAGGTGGCTCTTGATATGGGATCTCTACTTAACGTATCAACGGCCCAAATACCGGATATCCTCAGGCAGACGATCAAATCTCACCTCTTCTCCTCATTGGCGACGGCCGCCGCAGCCTGATTCTCGCCAGCAACACCTTTCTGCGCCCCTTGTCCGTCCTCGGGCGACACCGGCTGCGGCTTCGAGACGTCTTTCTTCAGCCTCAACCCGCCTCTCCAACCTATCCAGCTCTTCTCTCTCGGGCCTTTGGATAGGCTGACGATCAACGACAGCCCGATGAACCCAACTGGCGTCGAGGTCAGTCACCGAAAGACGGGGAAGTGGGAATGGACTCACTAGCTGCGCCGCCACTGTATCTCCATCCACCCTGCGCGTACAGTCTATTGCCGACTGCCGTGCCCGTCAACTGCCCACAAAACACCGACACCATGTACGCCGTGTTGACTCGATTTCTCGCCTTTGCATTGATGGTGTAGATGGCCGTCCGGTTCGCCGTCTGCGCCGTCTGAATTCCGATATCAATGCAAATCGCCTGAATCACCGGTCCTGCCACGGTAAACGTGCCAGTGAGTGCACCGACGACACACCCAAGGAGGATCACGACTTGTCCGAGCACCGATGACATGAACGGCACGTATCGGTCCATGATGAGTCGACCGTATACGGGCCCACCACAAATCGCCGCGATGCCGATGAGCGAGAATAGCCCGATGGTGATGGAGGGATACTCGTAGGGCGGCGACGCCAGCAGGAACGTCAAAGTCGTCCAAAACGACGTAAAGATGGAGCTGATGCAGAACCCGACGATGCACGCATGCACCAGGATCGGCTCGCTGACGAGCATGGTGACGATAGTCCACAGAGCGCGGAAATAATTGAGTCCGTCAGGGTTCGTCGACGGATAGTCCGGCATGAAAAAGAAGAGTAGGATGAGGATGAGGTACTGCGCCCCGAACGCGAACCAGTAGATGTTGCGCCAGGACGTGTAGTTTGCCACGATGCCGGACAGCAGTCGCGCGATGAGCATGCCCAACATCAGGCCCGACGTGGTGATGGAGAGAGACGATGCTCTGCGATGCGGAGGCGCCATGTCGGCAACGAGAGGGAGCATGAGCTGGGGCGTCACCGTTGTCGCGCCGACGATGAACGAGAGAGCCGAGAACGCCGCGAAGGAGTTCGTGATGCAAAGACCGAGCCACTGGTGAACCGAAGCAGGGTCAGTATTTCGTCGTCAAAAGCGTGAGAGGACACATACCAGCATCGCCGTGAGCCAGATAACCGCCAGGATGAAGGGTCGTCGCCGAAGCATGTCGCCCAGAGGGCAGATGAAGAGAAGACCGGCTGCATATCCCGCCTGCATCAGCGTCGCGACTGAAGAAGCTCTTTCAAATGTCACCCCGAACGTTTCGGCGATTTTGTTGAGAACTGGCTGATTATAGTAGAGGTTGGCCACTGTAAAGGTCGCGGCCTGCACTTCAGTCAGCACCTCTCGTCTCATCTTCTTGCCATCTCATCTCATGGAAGATACTCACAACAGCGAACAAAAAGTTCAGCGCCAAGGTGAACTCGCGGGGTTGTTCTGGGTTATATCGCAGCTTCGGCGGCGTCCAAGTGAGAATCCCCACCACCAGGTCAACCACTCCTTCTCGAGGCTTGCCATCGCGACCGCGTTGTGAGCTAGAATCTGATGTCGACGGTGAAGTCGACGGCGTCTCAACACCAGGTACCCTTGTCCTCTCGTCTTCTTCGTGCGTCTCTTGATTCTCCCAGTCTTTTCCTGGAGAGTTCGGGGCCGACTCCTGCGGGCTGAAAGCTTCTCCGTCAGACCGGACCGCCGCCACGGACGCCACAGCCATGTGCCTCCTGTCCGTGTCACCGCCGCGATCAGCAGAGTTTCGTCTCTCCGACATGCTGCCCTGTAGAAACTCTGGTTGATGATGGCGATGTTGCACGACAGGCCTCCAACTCCCAACGGCGCTCTACTGAGTTATCGAGAGAAACAGCTCGCAATTCCTCTTCTTTTTTCTAGCCTCTGCTCTTAGCGTGCACGCGGAAGTCCGTTGGGGAGGCTAGCTGGCGATAAGAGATGAAGTCATTGCGGTGGGAGCAGGTGGGTTTACTCAGACTTGGCAAAGGTGCTCTCTAGATTTTTAGTTGTTTTCTCAATCATAGGTAGATTCACAAACGCCGGGTCTCGGCCTGTTTTTCTATGACGCGAACGGTGAGGGGACATGCGTGATGGATCTACAGGCAGAGCCAACCGACCGTTTTTACCCCAAGGGGCCTTCTCGCCCGCTAGAGCGGAGATGATTCTCCGCCGTGATGGCGCGAGACTGGGATCTTGTCCTATCACCGGCAGGGACAAGTCTCGGCCGGTACCGACTCGGCGCGGGGGCGGTTGGTTGCGCGATGAACCCCTGGCTCGACTGCTCCGATTCCCGGCTTCCGTCGAATGAACGACGGTGGTGAGATTGAAGATGTGCCAGTCCCCTTAATACGTACATCCTCTTCCAATTGAGCGTCAAGCTGGGCTTTTTGTGAGAACACGGAGGAATAGGCAGCTTGTCGTAAGTGGGGGACTGGGCCAGCTCCCAGCTCCTGTCGGCTGTCCCCGTCGTCCGCTGTGTCAGCTCCCTACTGTCTCTATGGTCCTATGCCTCCATTATCTCTTGCCTCTCCAATACTCAACCCTAATCTCCGCCGGATGATCGCGCCCAAGTCGGTTGAACCGTCAGGATTCAGTTCTCCAAGGGTGTAGTCCAAAGAGGCCGATATGTCCCGCCTGATTTGCTTTCCGATCCCACTTAGTACAAGAATCCGGGAGAGCTGCTGATGTACCGTGAAGAAGTCAGGGTCTGGCAGCGGGAACCTTCCATCTGAAGATTTCAGGCTCATGACGGTTTCATGGCCTGGGGCAGGTTCGGGATCCCACTTGAATGGTACAAAGTTCGTGATGCCGTACGTGTTCTCCTAATGATTGGGATTTAGCTTGAGTGTCAAGTTGGCCATGCTGGCAACTTACCTGTTTGCTAAGAGGGGCGAAAGCAAGGTTGTAATTCATGAAAATGCAACACGCGGTGCTGTTCAACGTGACGAGATTCCGGTGTTGATTCAAATTGTTTGGGCCGATATGGCCCACCAAGATAGGGAAATATCGCCACAGGGCAAACCAGATGTTTTCCACGGCCTCTCGCTCCGTGTACCCGCCGCCATCAAAGTTTGCGAGCGCCAGCGGTATGATGTGGCAGAGTTTCGTATTTCTGGCCCTGTTGGACGGAACAAGTCCCAACTCTGCGCAGTCCTTGTCCGGTATGTGACTGTAAACACATCGATAGCCGTCCCGCTGGAGGCAATCTGACTTGAGGACCGCTTGGAGGTATCCATCTGAGGATTCGGGGCCGTCCGCATGTTGGGCGATCGATTCGGCAACGTCCCGGTTGGGCGACATTGGCCTCGATGCCACGGTCCTGAGGGCCACAGCAGACTGTACTGGAAAAGCAGTTGGGTCAGTATGATCCCTTTTCGGGGCTTTCAGTAATCACATCGATGACTGTACGTCTCCGATGAAGACGCAAAAGAAGATTAGGGGAGAACGGGGAAGATGGTCAGACCAAGGCGAAAATTAAGATACAGGACTTGAAGATGAGATGCACTTACTTGGTTTGAGCAGAGTTCCAATAAGGTAATTGGAAAAATCTCTCAGTCTTGCATCGTCTCTTCCAATTGTCTTGATGTCGGTCATGAAAGCCAGTGCTCCATTTTCGGAGAGTGCACCAAGAAAAGATTTTAGTACCGTGAGGGTATTATCATCTGGGGAGACACCCCGGTAAAGTACCAGGAGTTGATCGACGTGCATGCTGAGCTCATATGCCAGGGCAGGTGGTAAGTCCCTTGCAGGGTCTCTCAGCTCCTGATGGCTGAGGGGATGCGGAACGACGCTTTCGAGACTCAAGCGTCGCCTAAAGTGATCATCCGACATGATGTACAGAATTGTCTATCAGGAAACGTGGTTGCGTTGGAGCAAGGGATAGAAAGGCGAGAATCTGGACCGGGTGGAAGATGAGGCTGTGTTGAAGCTATAGACCCTGCAATAGAATTGACCAGCTAAAAGACGGAAATGGGAGACGATAGATATCTATGATAGCGGTAAGACATAACGGACATACGTCGAAGGGGGTGCCGGAGCGGTTCTCAGTCCCACATAACCTTCAAGGTGAGTATGCACACAGAAACTCGGACCAACACTGCTACCTAGTACCTTGCCTATCCTACTTATCGCAACTTCAAGTAGGAAGTCTTCGCCAGCGCCCTCTTCTGAGTTAGCAGGCGTCGCTCCTCGGCAGAGTAGAGACCATCTCCGGTCTTCTCACCCAGTCTACCTCTATCCAGGTAGTTCTTCTCCAGCCAATCCGTATAGCCCGCCTTCTTCGGATCCACAACGCCCATGTTCACCCTGTTCCTCTCGACCTGGCACACCGTGTCCAGGCCGACCTCGTCCATCTTCTCGCACGGACCCTTTTCAGCGTGGAAAAAGTCTCGAAACAGTGCGTCAATATCACTCGGGGAGGCCAGCTGCGCCTGGAGGACCCTCAAGGTGTCCGACTTGACGGCCGACCAGATGCGGTTGAAGACGAAACCCACAGACTCGTGAGGGAGCGCGAGGGGAGTGAACCCAACGCTGTGCATCTGCTCTTTGAGGAAGGGTATCACCTTCCGGTCCGTGGCGCCGCAGGTCATGAGTTCGACGTAGGTGTTTTGCGGCGGGAGATGATAATGCGTGTTGAGCAGGCGCTCTGGGCGGGATATCAGGGTTCTCAGCGCAGAGGTCGGCCACGTCGAGCTGTTGGAGGCCAGGATGCAGTCTTCCGGAACGAGCGCGTCGACCTCGCCGAGCATCTCGCGCTTGATCTCGGGGTCCTCGGGCAGGGCCTCGATGACCATCCAGGGGTTGGCGCCGCAGGAGTCCTCGAGCACGGTGCTGGTGGTCACCCGTCCGGGATGTGTTTCGCGGACAGCGCAGACAGTTGTGAGCGCGTCGCCGACGTAGACGATGGCCGAGGACAGAGCCCGCTCGTTGATGTCTTGCAGAATCACGGGTCGGCCCGTCGAGGCCCACATGACGGCGACTCGTCGGCCGAGAACCCCCGCACCGAGCACCACCACGGGCCGAGAAGTGGGGTCTTCGGGCGGGGACCATTCCGGGATGGGATGTGTCGACGGTTCAGCTGAAGGGCTTGAGAATGGGCGAAGCCGAGTTTGATATGAGAAGGAATTGGATGGCTGACATGGCGCTGTATGCCGGGTTTGTGGGAGGATCGTTGTCGCGGTCGGTAGCAAGCGGGCGTTTCGCGCGGAGCTGGTGATGTTTCTGCGTGTGATGGCGTTCGCAATGGGCTGGATGCGCCATAGTTTTCGACAGTATGTTCTCAGCGGCATTTTCGATGATATTTGTCATAGACTCGATCTCATTTCCGGGGAAATATGGCCGTTTTATGGTGGGTTGAGAGGGGTTCCCGCGCTGGGGTGATGATGATGGCAGTGTCGCATGATGTGGAGTGGCGTGATGTCGCCGTCCGACGCTGGGCTGACCTTAACCGCCAAGTCTGGATCTCGACGGTCGGCTTGCCAATCGCATAACACGATGAAGGAGCTTCCCCAGATATCCCCGGAAGAGCATGATTATTTGCCTGAAGTACGTATGCTGCTCATCGTAGCCCCCGCCTTCCCGCCATCCACGCGGCCATCACAGGCTTGACAGGTTTTGAAAGAGGGCAGATCGCGTGAGGTGTCGGATGCATTTGACCGAAGAAGACAGAATGATGCGTGTTCAACGTGGATGGCCGAGGAGTGCAATGTGACGTATGGGCAGGGCGTCTCTTGACTCCATGAGCCAAGCCAAATAAAACGACGTCCTTGAGTAGATTACTGAGGGTTTTGTTGGTTTCTGTTCGGATGAGACTCTCTACCCGTAGCTCAGGGCGGAGTAGTATCTGCTCAAACGTCCATAGATTTGTAATGACCGAGTTGACTAGAGCAGTAATGGGTGCCTCCCTTTCAATATCTGGGGTCGTCCACGAGATGATGTCGGTTGCCGACCAGCGGAGAATCCAGCACGTCAACCCTAAGTACATGGACAGAAATACAAGCCAACCTACCATGTCCCATGTGGTGTAATGGTTAACATTTGACGCTCTCAACCAGAGCAGCGCTCCCGTCAGGCTCCGAGTTCGATTCTCGGCGTGGGAATTTCTTTTGCTCCCGCGACCTCCCGCGACCGGAAACATTTGTTTTGTTGCGCTTCGTGATTGATGATCCTGTTCTGCATCTATATATACTATACATAATTTGTCCGCATTCATACTTTTCTGCTCTCCCGAGTCCCAGCTCACAGCACGCAGCAGTAGCCACTGTGATCTCATGGTAGCGGGCCCCCTGTCTGCCTCCCAGGGCGCCCGAACAATAGCCGAATAACCCTCCAGGGGTTCACGCGCTAACCTTTTCGTTTTGCAGCGTCACCTTAGCGGAATCACCCACTGCAGGATTGACGATGTGCGGAATTCACGTCACGGTCGCTCGCGACAATTTTGAACCTCTTCCCCTCGCTACTCGGACGTGTCTTTGCAATCGTGGTCCTGATCACTTGGGCGAGGTTCGAACGCCAGTTTACCCTCAGAGTGGCGACGCGGATCCTCTCTTCCTGAGCTTCACTTCCACTGTGCTCGCTCTGCGCGGTGATCACGTCACGAAGCAACCATTTCGCGACGCGCCATCTGGGTCGGTTCTTTGCTGGAACGGAGAAGCCTGGAAAATCGGCGGCGAGCCGGTTCAAGGCAATGATGGCGAGGCTGTCTTCAAGCTGCTGATGGAAGCTTGCTGCCGCACCACATGCCAGGACGCCGTGCTGGATGTTCTGCGGAGCGTTGAAGGTCCTTTTGCCTTTGTCTTCTTCGACGCCGTATCCTCTCGTCTCGTCTTTGGTCGCGACCGCCTGGGTCGACGGTCTTTGCTACTCAATGAAGAAGGTGGTTTGAGGCTGTCGAGCATCGCAGAGAGTACATCCCCAGCGTGGAAGGAGGTTGAAGCCGATGGCATCTACGTGCTGGACCTCTCGACTTGGAGCAGGAATCCAGAAGAGACTTTCTCCCTCCGACCGTGGTCTCAAGAGGAGGGAGAGACGGTATGTTTGGGAGTCCATCAAGACGGGTACCCCGGTTTTGCTACTTACGACTATAGATTCTCAACATCGGCGCCTTCAACTGGACACTTCCTCCGCCCGATGCTGCGCCATTGATAGCCACATCTCCGTCCGTCATGGCTATCCGGGAGAAGCTCACCCAGTCGCTCAAGCTGCGCGTTCTGGACGTGCCAACCCCGCCAGCCCACAACGCAAGCAATGACACCCGTATTTCGGTGCTCTTCTCTGGCGGACTGGACTGCACCGTCGTGGCTCGCTTGGCGAGTGACCTGCTGCCACCCGATCAAGGCATTGACCTCATCAACGTCGCCTTTGAGAACCCTCGTCTAGCCTCAAAGGCCGGGACATCTGTCGACGGAGTGAGCATATACGAGGCGTGTCCCGACAGGATCACGGGCAGGAAGTCCTTTGCGGAGCTGGCTGCTGTCTGTCCGGAGCGCAGATGGAGGCTCATTGCTGTCAGCTACCCTCCGCGATCTTCTCATCGTGCGATCACTGACTTCTTTTCTCAGGCTGATGTCCCGTACCAAGAGGTACTTGCCCACCGGAGCCAAGTGATTTCGCTCATGTATCCCCACAACACCGAGATGGACCTTTCCATCGCGTACGCGCTATACTTCGCTGCTAGAGGTGTCGGCATGGCCCAGAGCCACCCTTCCGCCGCCACTGTTGAGTACGCCACGCCAGCGAGAGTTCTTTTATCGGGTCTAGGTGCCGATGAGCTCTTTGGCGGATACGTCCGACACCCATCTGCATTTGCTCGGGGAGGCTACCAGTGCCTTTTGGAGGAGATCAGGCTGGACGTTGGCCGGCTCGGCAAGCGCAATCTGGGCCGCGATGACAGAGCCATGTCCCACTGGGGCCGCGAGGTGCGCTTCCCCTACCTTGACGAGCAGTTCGTCAAGTGGGCCATCGAGTGCCCTGTTTGGGAAAAGTGTGACTTTGGAGTCGGCGAGGAGGTCACGGGCATCGAGCCCGGGAAGAGGGTGTTGAGGCTCCTGGCTCAGGAACTTGGCATGACCTCCGTCGCCCGGGAGAAGAAGAGAGCAGTGAGTATTTTGCCCCTGAGGCATAGTCACCCAATCTGACCAGCCACAGATCCAGTTCGGCTCGAGAACAGCCAAGATGGAGAGCGGAAAGACTAAAGGCACCATGTTGATTGCTCCATGAGTTTGCAGGGCTGCAAGTGCTCCCTTAGCTGGCGGTGATGACCCACAGATACTTCCGAGCCGGTGGTCGCCCGATGCTGCTGCCGTCGACTGTGTGTTTCTGCGTTGCAATAACCCTTTCTTGGCTGCGAGCGTTCGGGCTTCATTTACAAAGACCACCGGCTGTGATGTCGTAAAGGCAAGTCTGAGCCAGCTTGGATGTAGAGATGGCTTCGAGCCACTAAAAAGTCCATGGAGCGAACATGTTCATAGTCCCCTTCATCCGCAATGCAATGCTCTATACAAGTTCAAGTTAGATTGACTACTTGTGACATTCCATTTAGCCTCCATAAATGACCCTTATTCAAACAAGCACAAGTCAATCCATCGCCTATGCAAACCGTCGCAAAAATGCAAAGCCCTTGTCAACATGTCGGGAAATCCTCCCGTCGGCATCATCCTCCAAATCCAACAGATGTGGCGCGCCCTGAACCACCGCAATTCCCGATTCGACTCCATGCGCCACCAAAGACTCGCTCATAGCTTCGGCATGCTCGATGGGAATCAGATCATCAGCCGTGCCGTGGATGATGAACGTTGGCGTTCGGTATGTGCCCTTAAGAACTTGAGCGTGGGGGCTGATGGCCTCGACGCGCTGTCGTGAGGGAATCTCCAACGCTTCATAGTCTTTCGACGACTCGGACGGTGGAATCTGTCTTTTGCTGGGCAACCCGTCGAGCCAAATTGGAAGCAATTGTCCCTTCCAGTTCCCATGTAGAATAATTGTCGTACGAGCGTTGTCGCCAGACGGCCCCCTCTCCAACCACTTGCCTGGTGCGACTGGCTTGCCATTTCTGGTTACTCGACTTCCAGTGATGGGATAGCTTTCCACACACTCAAGGAGATCGTATGGCTCGTCTGCAAAAGCCTGTGTGCCGGAGGGGAAATTGGGCTTTGTCCATGCTAGTTACGGTCAGCATGAGCCCCCTGTTTCTTGGAAAGGATATCAAAAACAACTTACACTCGTGCTCGAGATATGAGGGACTGTAAAAGGCGAGAACTGCCTCTGGCGGTGCCACCCGCTGCTCCGGTGCAGTCCACGCAAGTGACATTGCCAAGTGGCCGCCGCTTGACCAACCAATCGCGACTACTTTGGATCCGATGTCGATGTCAGGTCGACCGAGATCGATGAGAGGTAGCTCATTACGAGCCCATTCCAATGCGGAGCAGGCGTCGGCCATGGGCCCCTCCAACAGCGTGGTTTCGGGACAAAGCCTGTAGTCGACTGAGACGGGCAGAATGTCTTCGTCAAGCATTCTTTGTATGTACTTGGTGTTGACATCATGACGTGAAAGAGTGATGTGGCCACCACCATGGAACAATAAGCCTTTGGATACAAAAGTCAGCGTTTGATTGAATCGAAGTGGCCAATCCTGGTGGTAATGGCTTGGTTCTGAAGACGTGGAACTCACCGACGGACCACACTCTCGAACTCGGCTGGTTCGAGGGCGGAAAATAGATATCTGCGAAGAGGCGATTCTGACCGGTCTGCTTGAACATGACGGTCTCGATCTCAAATCGCTTCTTGGCGACAACGTCTCTAATCTCAGGACGTGCCTGGAACCCGGTAATGATTCGGAGCATGTTGGATTCGGCCAGCTCGCCTCCGGTCCAGTCGACGTATTCGAAGCCGGCATCCTGGAAGCACCTCTTCCAAAAGAACTCGTCGGCAAGCACATGCTTTCGACCGTCCGACATAGACCACCATCCGTCCATTACTACAGGAAGATTAGCAAGTGAAAGAGCTCTGTGGAAGATGCCCAACTTACATCCAAAGACGAGGTCGAACCAGTACAAGTTCTTCGTGAACTCGACTAACGAGACAATGCCGGTAGGGCTCAGCATTCTTTTGATGTTTGTCAAGGAGGCCGTCAGATCAGCGGTCGCATGGATGCAGTTTGTCGAAATGACGAGGTCGAACTTGCCCCGAAGCTCAGAGGGCGGATCCTTGGTGATGTTCAACGTCTGGAACTCGATCTTCCCACACGACGAACTGACCAGGCCGGGCAGCTTCCTCTTCGCGCCGGCAACGAGGGCCGCGGCGACATCGGTGAAGGTGTAAACGAAGGGGATCCGGGCTTCGCTCAGCATCCTGAGAACATGCTTCGTCGTCGACGCGGTGCCGCCTCCAATCTCCAGTATCTGTATCGGCTGGCCGCTACCCCTGACCAGTTTCTTCAAGAGGGCTTGCTGCAGGAAAGAGCACAGCTGTTTGCCGGCCGCCAGATAGAACGGTCCGTTCGTGTACACGTCCTCGAGGATGCCCGCATTCTCCCTTTTCCGGAAGACCAGATCGAGTACGTCAGCCGCTCCGGTCATACAAGCAGCCAGGTGGCGCCCGGTGATGCTCAGGAGCTTGTGCTCGGAAGCGTGGCCGGGGAACAGATCCAAGATCTCCCGGAGCTGGTCGGAGGCTGGAGTTTGCGGCACTGGCGCATCGGTACGAACCCACAGTTTGCCGCGCCGACGGACTAACTTCGCATCGGCGAGAATCTCAAAGAGCTGCGCGGCAAGGGGAGCATTCTTCTGTGTGTGCTTGATCGGAGGCAGTTCGTCTCCGGCCTTGAACACCGAGATGTCACAGCCGAGTTCCGGGAAGGCTTCCACGACGTACTGCGTGACCAAGGACGCTTGACGAGGGTAGACGTCAGTCCAGAACTCCGTTGATCCATAGGTCCTCGTGAAATCGTCAGACTCGTTCTTAGCGTGCTTGAAAGTCTCGTATGCGTCGTGCAGTTGAGCTGTCGGTCCGGCATCAGACACGCCAAGGGGACTCAGCGTGTTCTTCCCCGCCACAAATTCACTCGAGACACTTGCCGGTGTTGAAGATCCCGTGCTGGCTGCGGTGGATGCCTCGGTGAACGTGGGCGAGACGCCGCGGCTCGGAAGACTGGATACTGGTCTCTTGGAGACGGAGTTGCTCGGAGAGCTGCGACGGCGAATGCCCTCTACAAGCTCGCCCACGGAAACCATGTTTTGGTATTCATCCGCGGGAATCTCGATTGAAAGCGTCTCGTTGATCTCTGAGAGAACCTCGGTCGACAGCAGCGAGTCAATGCCCAGGTCGGCGAGAGACGCGTCGTTGCTGATCGCGCCGAGGTCTATCTCAGCAACTCTGGCGAGCAGGCGAAAGATGTCTTCATCGCTGATTGAATCAGACGCAGTGTCATCAACGGGTGACATGGAATACGAAGGCGGAGCTTGCGGTTCACCCTCTGGGCCCTTCGTCTCGTTGTTCGGCGACCGTGGAACGGCAGCCTCACTACGGCTACCGTTCTTCAGAGACAAAGCTCGAACAAGAGACTTTATCAGCATCCGGGTAAAGCGAGCTCCTTGTATGACGACAACGATGTTATCAGTCTCTTCGTCATAGACGTAGATGTCGTTGTCGACGGTTCTTGAGTCGCATTCGCGGTACATGGATAGAACCCTCCATCTTCTCGACGAGCCAACGGAAAACTGAGGATGGATGTCGATCTTGCGGATGCGAGTGCAAACAAAGACCTCATTCTCTGAACACAGACCGCTAAGGGAGTTGACATGGATTCCAGAAACCTGAACAAAGTTGTCCATGGCAAGAGGATTCGTCACCATGGACTCGGCTCCTTCACATGGGAAGTCGGCCGGAAGACGAACACGACCGATGACATCTTCGCCCTTGGCCAGCACGTCCCAGACACCCTTGTAGAGGCCTCCGTATGTCACCACGCGTGAGAAGACGGAGTAGACAAGAGGTCCTCTCAGTGCGACGGTCTCGGCAACGTCGGCGGCCTGGATCTGACGAGCGGTGTGACGAAGGGCTGTCTCGTACTGCTGGAATTGAGACTCGTCCTCAGCCTGTCGAGCGGTCACCAGCCTGACCTCCCCGGACGCGTGCGCGCTTTGAGGAAGGGTTGGGTTTGTGAGAGACGAAGACACAACACTGAAGTTCCAAGCCCTCGGCTGTTCAGCCCTGGAAAGGGAGAGATATACCGAGCTGTCTGTGGCGATCCCAAGTGCTTCTTCAATATGAAGATTCTTCCACGCAGGAGACAACTCGTCGTTGCCTGCTTCACCTCCCAGCGCCACCAGAGCAGCTTGAGCCGCCAGCTCCATGTATAACGGGGCCGGGCACAACGGCTGGCCAACTACCGCGTGGCCTTGAACAAGGCGTTTCCACGTGTCATGGTGCGGATCAACCTTGAACTCGAGACTATTCTCCGTCTTCCTCGTCAAAGTGAGAAGACGACGTGCCGCTTCGCCGAGAGCTGCATCCTTACTCGCGGACTGAGACTCGGAGATGTCCGCGACGGTGTCCCTCCACTCAAGCCAGTGACGGGATTTCTCGAACTGGTAAGGCGGCAGAAGCAGCATCCGCGAATACTGTCCACGTTGACGAGAGTGAAAGTCCCAAAATGTGTGTGAATGCGACCCTTTCCAGAGATCAAGAGTCACTTGAACCAATGACTCTCTCAGCGACGGACCTTCTCGCGCAGTGATACCGCAGAACACGTGTTGAGATGCTTTTCCTCCCAGAGCTTTGCGAACCATGGAGGTGATGCCAGAGTTGGCACCGGCTTCCAGCCAGCAACAGCCGTCCAGCTCTTGGTGGATTATCTGAACGGCTTTGTTGAATTGAACTGGCCGGCGAGTGTGTTGTCTAATCCGTTGAGACCAAGACAAGTTCTCGGTGACACCATCGACGCACGTCTCAAGGGGTATGGTCGGCTTGCGGAACGTCAGGCCCGCAGCAAAGGACTCGAGCTGGTCCAAGATTGGCTCGGTGAATCTGGAGTGGAAAGCGTACGGCACGTTCAGAACTTTTGTTCTGACTTGGCTCATCGAAGGACTCTGTTCGATCAGCTTCTGGGCTCTTTCAATGTCGCTACTCGAACCGCAAACAACAGTCGACTGCGGGCCGTTGTGGCACGCTATCTCGACGTTGAGATTGCTCGAAGCAGTGAGGTCTGTCAGCACCTGCGGACTGGCCTCGACCAGCAGCATGGATCCGGGTTCAGGGCCCCATCTCTCGGTCATCAGTCGTGCTCTTTCGGCCACAAGTTTCAGACCATCAGAGAGTGACAGGATGCCGGATACGCACATGGCCGTCAGCTCGCCAAAGCTGTGACCTAGTACTCTGGCCACTTTGATCCCCGAGTCGATCCAGGACTTCGCACACGAGTACTGCATGCTGAAAAGTGCCGAATGCAGGATGACAATGTCTTCAATCGGTTCCGACTGGAAAATTTGTGGAAAAATGCCCGGGTATCCAAGGCGTTTGAGCTCTCGCTGACATCGGTCGAGGTGGTGGCGGAAAAGAGCACAGGATCTGTAAAAGTCTTCGTCGAGAGCGACATATTTCGAATTCTGGCCACCAAATGTCATAACAACAGGTCGTGCTTTGTCTGGTAGAGACGCCTGCCACTGGTCGGAATTACCGCACTCATGAAGTCGCTGGCTGAGCTGATCCAAGCTCGACGCGGTGAATGCTGTTGCAAAGGGGAGCGATGGATCGCGTCTCAAAGCCAGGTTGAACGAGAGATCGCCAAGACGGACGGCCTGGGACTGCTCCTGTATGTGCTTGAGCAGAGCGCCAGCGTTGAAAGACAGCGACTCTTGACTCGAGGCTGTGAGGACGAAGGGATAGGAAACCGGGTGTGGTTGAGAGCTTTCGCCGCTCAGCTGACTGGTCCCATTGTGTCGTGGTGGAGGCTCGGTCACGATGAGAGCTGCATTGCTTCCTGAGGCTCCGTAGTTGTTGACGCAGGCAGTAAGAGGACCTTGGGACTTCCAGTCTATGCCAGTGGTGGTGATTGCCATTCGATCAGACTCCTGAAGCGCAATCTGTGGGTTCAACGACACGAAGCTGGCCTGAGGCGGAATCCGTCTGTGCCGTATCATGAGCACTGCCTTGATGAGGGCGGCCACTCCAGATGCGCTTTCGGTGTGCCCGATGTTGCCTTTGATGGATCCGACATGCAAAAACTGATCGGCTTGACGTCCTCGACCCCCAAAGGTCCGGCGAATGCTCTCAAACTCGATGGGGTCGCCGACAGGTGTGCCGGTACCATGGGCCTCGACGTATGTCACGTCTTCGGGCTTCAGCTGGGAATACCGGAGTACCTCTTCATAGAGATCCGACTGCGACGGCCCATGGGGCACGGTGATGTACGTCTCGTTGCTGTTCTGCCTCACGGCCGAGCCGGGGATGACTGCGAGAATTTCGTCTCCTGCTGCCACGGCCTCCGATATCTTCTTCAGGACGACCAGACCGACACCTTCTCCCCTGCAGTAGCCGTCTGCTTTCGCGTCGAACGACTTGCACTGGCCTGTGGTGCTCAGGAACTTGCCGGCGTGGAGATTCTGAAAGAAATTGGGGCTCGTGAAGACATTGACACCCCCAGCCAAGGCGGCGGAGCACTTCCCAGCGATGATGTCGGTACAGGCTTTGTTGATGGCGACAGCGGACGAGGAGCAAGCCGTATCAATCGTGGATGATTCTCCGCTCCATCCAAAGAAGTTGCTTATCCTTCCGGCCATGAACGCCCTCAACGTGCCGAGGGACGAAAACGCGTTGGGCGCGTGAGACGCAACGTTGTCGGCGTAGTCGTTGGCACAGACACCAATGTAGCATCCGACATTATTGTCGACAGGTTGAGGACCGTTGAAGTAGTTTGCGGACTCAAGTGCCTGGTAGGCAACTTGAAGGAGAAGTCGCTGTTGCGGATCCATGGAAGCCGCTTCTCGGCTGGTCTTCCGGAAGAAGCGATGGTCAAAGGCGTCGACGTCGTTGAGGAGGTTGGCAAAGAACTTTTGAACTTGTGGTGTCCGTCGGAGACCGTTTGTCTGAAATCGGTCTGCCGGTACCTCCTGGCAAAGCGACCTGCCAGAGTTGATGACATCCCATAGCTCTTCTAGGGAGTCGGCACCAGGAAACTTGCAGGCCATGCCAACAATGGCAACCGCAGTATCAGGGAAGCTTCTGGCAGGAGGTTGCGCTGACGGCTGCTCGGGTTGGACTGACAGACCAAATGCTGGCCTGACTGAAAGGAGGCCAAGCGTTCGAGAGCCCTGGAGGCAACGCACGGGACCCAGTTCGAGAACGTTGCTAGTCTCATGTATAGACCTGAGGCTTTCGGCGAGGTTGGAGACCACGAGATGCCAGTCGGCCATCCGTGTCATGATACACTCAAGCACCTCCTCGTGCGCTGGTCTACCCCATGATGTGCGGCCATCGCAGTTGGAGTAAATGGGAGGCGGCGACTTGTGCGTTTCCAGGAATATCAGACCTGGCTCCTTGGTGCAGAAGGCCGACAGCTGATGCAGCCAGTGCCTCAGAGCTGGTGAGTGATAGCGAGCTCGGAGGCTGAGTGGCTTTAATGTGAAATCTTCTGACGAGATGCATGAATGCAGCGCTGTAATGCTGGACTTTGGCACGATGATCGTGCAGCTGGCTTGATCGATTCTAGTTGCGATGTATGAATCTGACTGCATGTTCTCATTAGTACGTGGCGTCGATATTGTATTTGATAAAACACTTACACGAACGACGGGGATGTCATGGTCTAAAACTCTCGTATTAATTTCATGGGACAAACTCTTCACGTCATTGTTAGCACAGTTACGTCTAGTTTCTCTGAACACACTTACATCAACTTCGGCCAAGATGGAGCTGGCAAGGCTCATGTCGAGTTCCAACCCGCGGTGGCGACGTAAAACAAAGGCCGAAGTAGGCCCACCTCTGAGGGATGTTTGGTCGTAGTCAACATAAACTCCTATGCAGAAGGCAAGCCGGAGGGCGACGGCAACGTTCCGAGAGAGCGTGGTTTCGTCGTTGGAGTTTGCAGCTGCGGTAGCTGCCAGCAACCCAATGCAGAACCCCTGGCATCCGCCCGTCTGGATTTGACCAAGAATCTGTTCGTGGGAAACATCGTTGCGGCGCATGTACTCAAAGTACTGGACAATGCTGAAGAGAACAGAAAGAGGAGCTGCAAAAGCGTTCCATGTGTCTTTGACCTGGTTGTCGGTGAGGTCAAGGTCGTGATCCAGCCAACGAACCAACTGGAGGGCGCACCACCTTCCAGGAGTCTGCTCCAGGCATGGCTCATGTCCGATCATAGACTGGAATAACGACGGGAGGTCATGAATGGCACTGATTAAGGGTTGGAGACGTCGGTTTTCTCGTAGGGCTGATCTGACATCGCGCAAAGCCAAACTTCCGAAGCCCTCAGAGGCTTGGGAGCCGAAAACAATAGCATTCAAAGACATTTTGCAACTTCGTCGAGGAGATCTAGTGGCTATCGGACAATGAGGACTGAAATCATGCGGAACAACGTCTCTCATTCGACTAAGGAGTTCTGGTTGCTTTTTGTCATAACAAGTGGTTTCCCAACCCGGCCGGATTAGGAAGTCCCATCGCGGTGATGTTCCCTTGCAGCCACGGTGGGCTATCATTGTATCATACTACTCCCCGTCCATGCAAGTGTCATTGAGCTGAAACTATCACTGTCTTAGAAACCTGGCTTCATAGCAATCAATCTCACTTCTGCCGTCTGTTCTCATCGAACGATTCCATGGCATCCATATCAGTTACATGTCAAAACTTTGAAGGGCCTTGGTTGGTGTGGTAGGATGATTTACCGGGCCAGCAGAGTCATTCACCGATCTATCAGAGTTCAGGTGAGATGTTTTACCGTCACAGTCAAACGTTTGCATGCCACCATCCATCTCGTTCCCTATAAGGCTATATCCCGGGGTAGGTGTCTTTTCCTGGCATTATCGAAAAAACTACAAGATTCCTCGTCGAAATTGCCTGTGAAACCACCTGCTCGCACCACATTCAGCTTGTTACTCCACTGGCTCTTATTTCATACAACATCGCTATCATCACTACCCTGTCCATCATGTCACGATCACCAGGCACCGAAGCAGATGCTCGCCAGCTCTTGGGACTAGTAGACTTGCTACGCGATGCCGTAGTTACCGTCACGCAGGAGTGGGAAAAAGAACGTGCCGCCTCTGCCACGGAAACTGCCGAACAGCAAGCGGTGCCTAGCCTTCCTCTCTTTGAGGCCCAGAGAACCATCGAAGCCATCGCGGGCACGTTGATCTCGCTCGTGGCGGAACCTGCTCACAGGATCCAGCAGGTCATGACCTTGGCCGTCCAGGCCAGGGCTTTGATTCTGGCCGCCGAGATGAACATTCCGGATAAGCTGGCAGCATACGGCAAGCAAGGCACCCATGTCATCGAACTGTCCAGCCAGACTGGGATCGAGTCTCGCAAGTTGGGTGAGTTGAACCATACGCTGTACAGGTCTTGGCGATCGACGTCGTTTGCTGTCATCTAACCGGCCCTGAATCCAAAATTACAGCTCGCATCATGCGAAGTCTATGCACCATTCACATTTTCCACGAGCCGGCTGAAGATTACTTCACAAACAACCGCATCTCCCAGGCTCTGGTCAACAACGAGCCTCTCACGGCTCTGGTGCGCTTGGCGTAGGTTCTCCACGAGTCCATCCTCGCACAAATCTGAGACGATGACATTAGACTGACACGACGACAATCACAGGAGCATGCACTCTTTCACGTCTGAGTACCTCGGCAAGTACCTGCTGGGACCCACGGGGGCGTCATACGAAAAGGACGAGACGGCGTTCCAAATCGCGCTCGGAACCAACAAGACCCAGTTCGACTGGTTTGCCGAGAAGACCACAGCCGCAGAGCTCAAACATGAAGGCTCTCGAGGCACGGGCTATCCCGGCTTCTCCTCGCAACCCGAGAAGGGCGACTGGGATGAACCGGACTCCGACGGGCTGTACAACCGGCCGGAACTGGCCAACTTCGGAAAAGCCATGATCGGCAGCGGATCGGTAAACAGTCCCGCCCACGTATTTGATTATCCCTGGGACAAGCTCAGACACGGCGCCGTGGTCGTGGATGTGGGTGGTGGAGTAGGCAAGTTTCCCCTACGGCGGCTGACATGGGTGGATGATGAAGAAATTTCCGGCTTACACTTCTGTCAGGGGGGTTCGCACTCCAGATGCTCAAAGCGCATCCCCATCTCCGATTCGTCGTCCAGGACCGACCCGAGGTCATTGACCAGGGGAAGAATGAGGTATTTGCGAAGCACGCGCCGTGGGCCCTGGAGAACGACCAGGTCAGCTTCGTCAACCATGACTTCTTCCAGCCCAATCCCGCCGCCGACGCCGACATATTCTGGCTCCGCCGAATACTGTAAGCCCCTGTTCCATCCGTTACGAAAATAGGTTTTTGAGATAAGATGAGATAAGACTGACAAAACGCTAGTCATGACTGGTCCGATGAGCCGTGCCTTGAGATTCTGAGCGCCCTCAAGTCGGCCATGGGGCCGAACTCTAGAATTCTGCTCGCAGACTGCGTTCTGAACCCGACCTGCGGGTCGCCAGACGTGCCCTCTGCGCCGGCACTTTTGCCAGCTAATTACGGCTACTGGTCTCAGTACAACCATGTTCTCGGGATGGTTATGATGGCGGAGAACAATGGCATTGAAAGGACAGCATCACAGATCAAGGATCTGGTTACCAAGGCGGGACTAAGGGTTACCAAGATCTGGCCAGTGAGAAGCCTCGTGGGAATCGTCGAGGTCATGTTGTAGTCTGTGGGGTCAATGTTCGGCTGCAATGACATCAGGTCGGTGATTCAGTGACAGTCCACAATATGAGAATTGGTATTATTATTTTGGTCTGCATACAACAAACGTTGGTGAAAACATGATTCATTGGTGCGCTCCACTGGGGCGCGCTTAATTTGGTGTGCTTCGAAAGTTGCTGTCAAAAGCGGTATGCTCTGAGGAGTTGATCTTTGTGTGTATGTTCCGAAAGCAGTATACTGTAAGTAAAGCCGACGTCTAGGAGAAGCCTACGCTGTTTACCTGACGTCCAGAAAAGGTATGCTATACGCAACGCTAGACCAGATGAGCCCATCGCACTTTGTGGAGGATCGACTGCGTCTTGAAATAAACTCTTGTTCTCGTGGTGCCGTCCGTCTACACGGCCCTCGCAACAGAAGTCTTCGTCCCATCACAGAAAGCATAATCTCTGCCTTGGGGGACTGCGTCATTGCATACTGCGTACCGACTAGTCCGCAGAATGCAATCATTGCAACCTGGAACCCTGTGATGAGCCCGACAAACAGGCAAACTGTCCCTTCGCGCGGGCTTCGATCGAAACCTAGACGAATGGAGCTCCTTGTCTCGGAGCTGATCACATCAGGAACTCTCAGGCATCGGGGAGGCGGGGCGAGCAACGTCGGCGAGCAACGTCGGCCTGAAGTCAAAACTGACTTGCCGTGATGCGGGACGGGTTGAACCGATGACTTTTCCCCTGCAAGCGGATCGCCTGTCACACCGGCAGATGCAGGTTTCCCCGGTACGTGACCGATTCCATGGCTCTGTCTCGCGGGGTCAGCCGAAACTCAGCGGCGGGCTTTTTGCGAGCGATGCAGCGCGGACTAGGCATCATTCGTCCAAGGGCGAGAAACCGGCTAATGTCATGCATTTCTAAAGTTGGAAGGCTTCTAGAGACGAAGAAACGGCAGAAACAGGTTTCTGTGTTTGAAGTTTCGGAAATGATGATGGAACGCTCGTCGCAGTCTCTGCCCTATACTCTCCGAGTAAAACATCCCGCATTGCACACCATCTTCCCACAGAAGAACTCTCAGTATGCTCTCCATCGTTTAGCAAAACTGCGCGGCATTCCAAAGACGTTCTCGTACGCGTTCGTAAGAATCGGGTGCTCTTATCCGATACTCTGGCGTGTTTAATGAAAGCAACGCGACATTGAACCGCACATACACCTCACTCCCACATCCACCATATACTTTCCACGTGCTTGTCATGACGCCATCGGAAACACCCTGCGACGGCCTTCATGTCGTCATTGTTGGCGCAGGACTGGCGGGGCTCGCCGCTGCAATATCCACCAAGCTTGCCAATTCGTCACACCAAGTAACCATTTGTGAGGCCGTGACAGACTTGAAGGAGGTTGGTGTGAGTTCAATAGCCAAGTTTCCAAGTTTCCCCGGAAAATCAAAAATGAGTTGCGTACATGATTTCTGACGCGTTGGATTCCAGGCCGGCTTGCAGCTTACACCCAATGGTGTTCGCCTGCTCGAAAAATGGGACCTTCTCAAAGATGTGCCAATGGCTTTGCCAGAAACTATGAGCGTGAGACGCTACGATGGTACGCGGATCCTCTGCAACGAGCCAGACGTTCAGCAGCTTTTGCGAGAACGCTGTGGTGCACCGATCATCGACGTCCACAGGGCCGATTTGCAGCAGGCCATGATCGCGAAGTGTGTTGATGAACTCGGAGTCGACCTGAGACTCGGCAGTCGAGCTGAGTCCACCGACTTCGATAACGGATCGGTAACTATAGAAGACGGGTCGATAGTCCGTGGAGATGTCGTCTTGCTTGCCGACGGTCTCTGGTCGACGATCCGCAGCCAGTTTGCCGGAAAAGACCACACGCCCATCGCAACAGGCGATCTGGCCTACCGGTTGCTCGTACATGCAGACGAGTTGAGCGGACCGCATCGGGATGAGTTGCGAGACTTCATCAGCCGGCCAGCTTTGAACTTCTGGCTGGGCCCTTCTTCACACGTCGTCGGGTACTCGCTACGCGGGGGTACGACGCTTAACCTCGTGTTCCTGCGGCCCGACGACTTGCCCCCGGGAGTGTCCCGTACCGATGGGACTCACTTCGAAATCAGTTCCGCACTGCCTTGGGATCCTTTGTTGCTGAAGCTGATCCAAGCAAGCAAGGAGGTCACAAAGTGGAAGCTTATGTGGGCGGAGCCCCTGTCCCGATGGGCCAACGACTCTGGAACTTTCTTCATGGCTGGAGACTGCTGCCATCCTATGCTTCCATATCTGGCACAGGGGGCGAACTCCAGTTTGGAAGATGGTGCTGTTTTGGGGCACTTGCTCGGCAAAGTTTCTCAGGAGGACAAGCGGCAACTTCTTCCAAAGGTTGCGACGTTGTATCAGCATTTGCGAATGGAGAGAGGCCGCTGGATACAAGACGAGGCTTTCAAACAGCGAGATGTGCTGCATTTACCAGATGGCGAGGACCAAGAGTCAAGAGACACGCTACTGTTGGAACAGTGGGGAAGGAAAATCCGATCCCCATTTCCCATTAGGTTTTTCTGCCCAGAAGCTCAGAGTAGATTATTTGCCTACGATGCTTACATGGAAGCCGAAAGGGCCTGGGCAGATAGTAGCGTTTGAGGTGGATCGATCGAAGTACGTTCGACATGGCCTCCATGCAAACAAGAAGGCTCTCGTGTTTCGAAAACACTTGACTGAGTAGTGTAAACTCAGCAACCGAAGTGTTTGTACCTGAAGTCCCCAATTGACTTCCTCCTTGTGTACTCTGAGGCGTTGCTGGACTCTAAATAATCATGACAGCGAGGCTGTGATAGGTATGTCTTGGTTTGCATGATACTGAACAAAACAGCTCAAGATTCGGCGACTGGTGTCTTACTTGAGTTTCTCTCGCCTGTTGCCATTTTCCAGTGTGGCGGCACACCCTTTTCTTTCAAGACTATCAAGTCGATCGTACACACTGCATGTCTTGTATCTTAAAAGTCGACCTCGTACTTGCGTTGCCTTGAATGCCCAAGTTTTTCCGTGCCAGATCCCATTGCGATTGTTTAGCTCCCCAGTCACCAGCTTGCCACACAATGAAAGCGTCAACTCATAACTCCTTAGAGTCTGTGCTCTCTCCCTCTCTCTTTACCTTTTCACTCGGCGTTGCGAACTCTTCCGCTCCGACGTCATGACGCATTCACCCCGAGAGAATATGCACCTGCTTGCCTGGCGACGGCACTTATGTCGCCTTTTCGACTCGGCGGTCAGCCTTTCGGCAGGTAGCCAAACAGTTACCCTAATAAGTTATTCCCTATCACGTTCACGTATGATTAAGGGCTGGTAGAACGAAGGATACAGACTTTTGGGCTTCTAGAACTGCTCATCACGGACACATTTGGGCCGCAATAGTTGCGAGTGCGGATCGTATCGAGCGTCCGCTTACATCAATGGCTTCTGCTAGATAGCGTCGGACAGGTGAGCTACTCACCATTCGACATCAGTATCCAAGAATTGATTTATCGATCCCTTCGCAAGTGGCGTGAATTGAAAGCATGGTACAACAGAAATTTCTCGAAAGGAAAGCCGACCAAAAGCTTGCGTGGCTCCAAGAGGATACATATCGTTGTAAACCGACTTTGGGGTGTGTCGGAACATTTTCGAGTTCAACACTCCCTGATGCCATCACAAAGCCCTACTCTTCGATGAAGAAAGCCCGGTCGGCTCTTCTTGCTCGGAAGCAAGCCTGACAGCCGTCTGGATAACTTGATTCTAGGTTGTCCTGGGGCAAACTCCGGGTTTGCAAGCAGATCCATGGGCTTCTTCCGTATAAATTCGTGTAGAAAAGCAACTCGCCGACCATGATATCTTGATCCACTAGACCAGCCCCATCAAGGGTCTTGATGTTGATTTTTACGTTGTACTCGGGAGAAAGAAAACGAAGGCTAATTATGATGAACACCATGCTCCCACGGACAGCCCAAACTACCGATCGCCGGAAGACGGAGCAGGGTGGGGCCGGAGTGGGGTAACGGGGCTCCCAAGGGCCGGCCGGCTAACGTCAAAGTATGTTGCCCCGAAGACGGCCCCGGCCGCGGAGGATGGGTTCACTCCCAGGACATATTAGTACCGCTCCAAAGATGTAACGTTGAAGCGAACTATACACCAGAGTTGCTCTCGCCCTGGTTCATCTTTCGTCTCGATCCTTCGCAGCGAGAAGGCCTCCAGCACTAACCCCCGTATCCAAGATGCTCAACGCATCAACTTCCCGCCGAAAGAGGAGCCCCCACCACAAGCAGCCTCAAAATTGGAGGAGCCACCAAAATCCATTCTACTCATACGCTCCCAACTACCCAGCCCCCAGTGGTGGCTGATGGCACTCCCCTCTTTCCTCATGGCAACTCACAGCGCCCTCTTCTTGACTGGCAACACGCCAGGTGACTCAGCAGTTAAAGCCTGTATTCTATGCTGTTCTTGCGGTGCCGTACACGTCTTCAGCTCGTTCGTCGCTACGGGGTTTTGGCCCATCCTAGTTTCTACTGGTGTTGCGGTAGCAGTACCCGGAACTTCACCGTCAGATCGGAGTCAGTACGCCGCTGTCATGACCGTCGACGGACTCGGTGCGTTCCATGTAACGTTCCACGGTCTCGCTTTCCCGTGGGGCAGAGTCGGGTTTGCGGTGCTGGCGCTGTCGCGGCTCAAGACGCTCAGACGGAACATAGTAACAGGTGGGAGAGAAATGCCTCCGGAGCGCTGAGCGTGATTGACAAGGGATTTTTCTCTGACGTATACGGCGATTTTGCTGCGCTTGCAGCTGCCATTGATGGTGATTATGCACATGGAGGTGCATTTTGCGCTTTCGTTGAATGGGTTATCAATTGAATTCGTTCCCAGTGTCATAGCCGTCGACTTTTGCATCCTGAGAGGATGATGTTGGATAAATCGGGTTACCGTACATACTTGTCGAGTGTGTAGACTCTTGGCTGATAGTTGTCCCTCTATGCTCTTTTCCTGTAGAGATATGCGTAGATGACGATGATTCCGGGTATGTGAATCCGGGTATGTAGTGCCTTGGAGCGATGACAGCACGCAATGGAGATCTCCGAACCGTGTTGAGGAAGTGAAACAACTGCCTGGTATGTTTGCAATTTCAACCGGTAATTTTACCTCGCACGTGACAAAGAACACCGATCAAGGCAGCAGGGAAGATCACGAAGTAGATAACAAGAAAGGGCAAAGACGAAGGACGACGACGAAGAATGATAATGGAAGCGTCACATCAAATACTGTCGGATTTGTCATCCGGTGTAGTTCTTAGGCTCTTGTGATATTCGCTATGCTGTTGCTATCAATGACAAACCCCTCTCGCTAGAAACTTACGCAGGCGTCCCGGATGGAAATTTATCCTCTTCTCCTGGAGCCGGCCTCGTAGTCATTGTGTTAACCTGCTTCCAACTCCTGTCCACATCAGGAAGACGACTCTCCTTCATTGTTCTTTGGCCGCTTCAAGATTCCCTTGAGTTTTGATTGCTTTGCATTTTTGCAGGTTTGCTTTGCAGGCCTCTGGTCCTCGTTCTGATGACCATGAGATTGATTTCCCTCATTGCCAGTAGTCTGACGCAAGAAGCGGGGGAACCTGAACCTCTGTTCATGCCTCTGGTCCTCGTCCTGATGACCATGAGGCTGATTTCCCTCATTGTGCTTTGTCCGATCCGGCTCGCCTTGGAACAGAGACCTCCATCCAGGCTTTCGGGCCCCATCCTGATTCCCGACAAGTGGGTTGACGACAGGTTGATTTCCATGTTCAAGTACCTCATCCCTGGACCTTGTGGGCTTCACATGGTAAACCACGTGGTACTGAATACCGCTGCTCACAGCAGCCTGGTTGAAAGCAGAAAGCAGTTGGGCTCCCGCAGGTTGGCCATTGCCAGGTTCATTCGCCCATCGACGGAAGTCGTTCATGGACAATGCTTCGCCTGCTCCACGGTCGAAGTCGTAAAGAGGACCGCTTCTTTCAGCAGCCTCGTTCTCGGCAGGTCGTTTTCCGGCAGACTTAGTCTCGGTATCGGGATTAGACGAGCTGCCTGCCATGTTGAGTGACCGGTAACTGATATTATGGGTGACGTGGTAAGAAACTTTGTCGACAGGCGTCCCCGCGGTTGCTTGGTCTCTTTTTGGGTACCTATGTTCGTGGAATCGTGATGCTGATGAAGCTAAAAGTCAAGGCAGAAGAGATGGCACTTGTTGAAGCGATGTACTGTTTGTCTGGAGTGGTATGAAGATGGATGGATGGTCGTAGCAAAGAGTTGTAACTGCATTTTCTATTTAAACCACCGCGACCGCAGCTACGCACCTGTGCTTTGCTCTTGCAACGTCGGCCATCTCTGCATCTCCAGCAGTCATTGGGACTGACTGCGCTTTCTGGTTGAATTCGGTGGCTTAAATTGGGAACCATTGCTCCTTGCTTTGTTGCTGTCCAATGCTCTTTCCCGGGACCAGGTTACAACTTTTCGGGAAAGACGCGACTTGCAACTTCTCTAAGGGGAAAGAAACCAACAAGCTGGGCCATGATGCAAGGCGTAAAGGGCTTGCCTTTGGCAGCAGACGCCAGCAGAGCAACGTTTCGTTTGCAAAGTCCATGGTGTTGCGGGGATGAATTTGGAAGAAGCGCTTGGAAGTGCATGTTGTTGGCCAGGAAGACCTGACTTGTATGACTTTGGCAAGGATCTCGAGATTCTTGAGTGTCAGGACTGCTGAATGAGTGGGGGAGAATGAACCGATTGGAAGCCAAATGAATGGTGAAGACTTATGTTTGAGGTTAGATGTTTATAGATTGCTGCTATGGACGTTCTGGAAGGGAGTTGCAAGTGTGACGATAGTCGGTTGTTGCATGGGCAGATGTGACTATGCGGTGTCGGTGCCCTGAATATTATTGAACTAACACCTCACCTTGGCCTGCGGATATCACTAGTATTATTGTTATGGCTTAGAGTCATGTCGGACCGAATGCTGGAATCCGGATGTCTCTAGCTCCCGGGCGCCGCAACACCATTGACCAAGGACATTGACAAATGCCAGCCGTCGGACTCCCTTGGACGGCACGAGGTTCGTCTAGTCTGAGACTCGTCCGAGCCTACAGCAAACCGAGCCCCTAGCGACAAGACTATGGGATCTGCTTGCTCCGGCTCAGACATGCTGAGCACTCGAACATCTGTATCAACGTGATCGTTTTTTCAAGATATAGCCTTCGCCAAAAATCAAGGCCTAGGTATGTAGAGGTTGATACCTTACCTAACGTACTAAGGTAGGTAACTATGTAAGGCACCTACCTACCTATTGCGTAGGTAGGCACCTTCCTAGTACCTATGCCCAGTGCCCAGGAGGGTAGGCAAAGCACAGTGTCAGGTTGCCCATTCCTTGTCCATTCAGTGGCTACCTAGGTGGCAGCTAAAAGCGGCCCCTGGAGCTCGACCCCAGTCCCCCCAGCTACAGTGGAGAGACAAGGTGCGTTCGTTGCGGTGGTAGGTACCGTACCCACAAGCAAGTACCTACGTAATGAGGTGCCTACCTTAGTAGGCTGGCAGTGTGGTAGGGCCCCACTAGTGACGGATCACTACCGATGGACCGATGCAGGGGAGAGCTTGACTTGACTTGCATCAATCTGCACTGGTGCTGCATTCGGTCCATCGTCATGGTCATGGCCACGATAATGCAACTCCTATCAAGACGCCTTACGACGCGATCCTATGCCCTGCTATGCCATGCCGTGCCATGCATGCGACTCCGATAGCCGCCTAGGCCTATGGTGCTTGGTCGCAACTGCGTCCCTTCCGCATCCATAACCAACCTCCCAGAGAAGTCGATGAGTCTCGAACGTCTGGGGGGGAAAGACCGAACATCTCCTGCGCTTCATCTTTGTCTTGTCACCCGGACTTCTTCCATTATTTCTTCTCTTGAAAGCTATTCTCCCATCATCCCATCGCCGTTTCATCTCGTGGTCGACTTCCACGACCCCATCATCATACTCGTCCTCCCCCACTTCAGTCCCAGCAGCATCAATCCGGATCGGCCCTGGTCCTCGTCACTCCTCCTTGAATGATCGTCAACACGACTGAAAACAGCTTCGCCTCCGCCTCCGGCCACAGTCATTGCTTGTTGCGATAACTTAGCTTGTACGTCAAATCCCAGGCCAGCGTTTCCTCTTGGAGCTTCCTCTTCTTCCCTCCAAACTGACTTCATGTTCGTTCCAGATCCAAAGGGCACCACCCACAGTCCCTTCTTTTGCGACAGGACACACCACACTCGTCGAGTTGGAAACTCACGTCTCTCATCCTCCTACCACCTTAATTGACATACTTTTATATCACACCTGCCACATAATTACCCTTTACTTCCCGCCTGAGACATTGGCCGCATCGGGGTCGCCATACAGGGGCCGTGTCTTGGTTTTCCCAATTCTATTTGTTTTTGTCTCTTATTCTCGATTACTTCTTATTTCAACTCCTGTTCCGGCCCTTGTTTTGACAGCCACGTCAAACGAGAACGTCACCGGCATGCTGCCGATATCTTGACACCGATTGCATGAAGAACCCAGACAGCGACAACTCAACGTCAACCACCAAATTAGTACACCAGAAGAGGACAGGAACATGCAGAGGACGACGACTTTACCTCCCCGATCCTCCTCACTGCCCCCCGCCGCATGTTAGCATCGTCTACACCAACACAGCTCACGCCACTCCCATAGACCGGCGACAATGGACCGCTCCCACCGTCCTCCGCCGCTCACGATCCCCCCTCAACCTCGATCTCGGACTCGCGTCCGTCGTCAACGCCGCCCAAACTACAGACAAGCCCGCCAGTTCAAGCGCTGGATGCTCCGCGCCCAGATCGCAAACGATGTCGCCCACGTCGCTGCCGCCTCCATACTGTTATGGATCATGTCGTGGTTTCTCTACAACGTGTCATTTCCGCTAACATACCGCACCGGGTACTTCTCCCTTCTCGCGTAACGTCTCAGAGTATACTAACAAGCACGCAACAGCCCCGCCGCTGTCGTTCTCATCATCATTCTCTCCACCGACATCCTCCTCGACGCCCGCTCCATAGTCCACGCCCATGACCCCTGGCCAGCCTGGGCCCTTGTCCTCCGCCTTGTCCTCGGCGCCGCCCTCATCGCCATCTTCTGGGTCTACATCGCCTTCTCCGACGTCTTCGCCCCGGGTTTCACCTACTGGGGCATGAACGACACCTACGGCCGCGTGCTCTCCTACATGTTCCTGTGGGGCATTGGTCTATGGAATCTGCTCTTCGTGCTGCTCTGCCGTCACTGGCTGGGCAAGGAACTGCGCCGCTACCGCTCAGCCGCAGGAAGGGTGTTGGCGCAGAGGCACGCGCAAACGGTGTCGAGCGCGCACGACTTGCGCAGCGCGGAACCGAGCAATCGCGTCGCGGCTGTGGACCTGGAGGTCGGGCGGGCGGGTGAGAGCAGGGTGGTGCTGCCATCGCGTATGGGCGTGCGACGGGTAAAAACTGGCGGTAATATGAGCGTCAGCGTCAGCGTTGAGTCGGTTAGCAGCGATGCGGCGAGGAGTTCGAGTCCGCCGATGGAGGTGGTAATGAGGCCTGCATGACAGTGGCAGATACGGCTGTGGAAGCAGCAATGATGAGATGTACATGTTAATGATAATGGTACATAGTAATCTACACGCACTGTACACTTCCCACGATTCCTGGAACGAACGTTGCCAACGGGTCCATTTCGATGGGGCTAGCTCACGATGCCATATCAATACGCCTCCAGAACTGCAGTATTTTGCGGGGACGCTTGATGGGATGACATGACACATCGTCCCAAGACTTCAGCTCTCGGCTCGCCCCCTTGCCGCAACCTTCGTCTGAACAAGCTTCTTCGTCCAAATGGAGGGAAGGAAAAGTCTAGCAACTGCCAAAACTCGTGACGGCAAATGTCAAACGGTTCTGTTGCACCCGTTACTCCCCCACCATCCCGAGTCGGGTCGTGCTGTCTCTGCGGCGTTGCGTGGCCGCAGAGAGTCACGTGCTGTAGTGATATCAAATGCTCTTATAGAGTCGGTGCACCACATAGCCACGTAAGCCGTTCCCCGAGGCCGGGAACAAGAGACAGCACGCTGACTGATCGCTAAT
This sequence comes from Colletotrichum lindemuthianum, assembly GCA_001693025.2. NCBI lineage: Eukaryota > Fungi > Ascomycota > Sordariomycetes > Glomerellales > Glomerellaceae > Colletotrichum > Colletotrichum lindemuthianum. Next base: position 33,044 of record MASP02000105.1, on the reverse strand, counting down.
GTTCGAATCTACTGCGAAGATCAAATCTGCCGGCCGTTGGCGCCGACCATGAAGTGGCTAAACGCCTCCTCGTTGTCCTCGACGAGCAGCGGGTCGTCGTGTTCCGGCGTCAACAGCGCGTAGAGCCCCTGTCCGGCCTTGGCCCACGTCGACGGGAGCAACTTGGCCTTTGCAGAGTCGTCCTCGTCGTCCTCGTCCTCGTCCTCGCCGGCGCCGGGTGCGTCCGGGTGGTGCGTCTTAAGCGTGTGCCGGACGCCTCCCTTTTTGGACCGTTGCTTAGCTGGTTTCTGCGGCGCGGGGCCGCTGGGTGGTGCTTCCGGGCCATCGGCTGCGAAGTCCTGTGGAAGAATTAAGTTTTTTGAGACGTTTCCGAGTTCACTTTTGGGGGAGTATACGCACGCTCACGGGATCGGCCCAGTCTGGTGAGCCAAAGATTGGGAGGTGCGGTTGTTTCTTCGTTACGGAAACGAGAACGTCCACCAAGAGGCCATCTTCGATCTCGTCGCAAAATGATAGCAGGTTGAGTAACTGCGTCTTCTTCAATTGTGCAAAATAGTCATATCTCTGTTGATCGTCAGATTAACAAAGCACCCCAGGTTTGAGGTATCATCACTCACCGCTTCGAGACTCGCGTCTCCCGCTGTGAAGCCCACAATTTCGGGTCTAGGAAACTCGGGCATGCTGGCGAGGTTTCTTTCCCGCATCTTGGCCACGTCATTTTGTCGCTTCCTCGCGTTGAGATACCGCTGCTTCGCCTCGCGATACCTCGCCTGCTCGACCTCGTACTTCTGCTGGGCCATTTGCTCACGCAAGCACGTCCTGCACTTGAAGCCCGCGCGCCTTCCGACCGCCTCGGCGGGGATGGCGGGGTCGTGGCACAGTTGGTGCCAGGTCTCTCCGCAGACGCAGACGACGAGCCGGTTGGTGTCGGTGAAGGAGGCGCGCTGGCAGCTGATGCACATGGTCTCGTCCTGGAGCCGCCTGCGCTTGCTCGGCGGTTTGGGCGCGGGGCCCACGGAGGCCTGCAGCTCGGCAGCGCGAGCATTTTGTGCCTGCGACGGGTGAGAACTGGAGGCCTCGTCGTGCGTGAGGCGCCGTTTCTTCTGCCCTGATGATGATTCGCCTGCCGTGGTTGGAGTTGACGCAGATGTTCGCGCCGGGGACCTGGATGCTGACGTCTTGGTCCACGGCGTGGGCAGGGACAGCGTCGGCGTTGTCTTCATCTTGTCTATCCGCTGGAGCTCAGCGGCATCCGGCACAATCGGGGGCGGTTGAGGCGATGGGAAGCGCAAAGGCGACGGGCTGCCGCTTCTCACGCCCTTCTTCAGGCGGCTCAGAAGCAGCTGTGTGGCTGCTGAAAACTGCGGGACATATTTCGATGGAGGTACCGATGTTAGGGGTGTAGACGTCGACGGTGCATCTTCAGTCTTGACGAATGAGCTTGTTGTCGGTCCGTCTTGTGCTTGCTGCATAGCATGTTCCAGCTCCCACTGGGGCGCTGTCGCCGTGTCGTTGTTGGCTTCCATTGCATCCAGCTTATACCGGTCTGGTGATGTATCTTGCACCGCCTATCGTACTCAAGGGTGACCGTACGGCCTGAAAACGGTGCTAATCGCGTGCTGCTGCCTGTAAAAAAGCAATGTGACCACTGAGTTAAGCCCAAAGACGTCGTGAAGCCCTATTACAGCTTCAGGTCGATGTTCTAAATGATATAGTGCGAAAAAAATTGCATTAGTGACTGCAAACAAGAAGAGACGACCTGAGATGAAGGAAAGAACCTGAAGAAGTGTCGCCGTCGCGTGTTCCCCACGTGACTATCCCCCGCCTCCACCTGCCCCGACCGAGCTCACCAGAATCTAAGTGCACGGTCCCAAGGTCAATCAAGGTGAGTTTCGGTGTACATTATCAACCGCATGCATGTTCACGTGCTCTACCATTCGTCATGCTTCGCGGCCATGCCATCTACCAAACAAACGCTTCTTCATCCAATTACACCGCCACTCTTCAAATCTCGAATCCTTTCTTCGGTGAAACCTAGTTGCTCCCCGAGTACTTGATGCGTGTGCTGTCCCAACGTCGGCGGCGCCGTCCGAATCGTAGGTTCGCTCTCTGAGTACTTGACCGGCGTGTTGACCATTCGAATCGGACCACACTCGTCGTGTTCTATCTCAACAACCATGTTCCTAGCCTTGGTATGCTCATGATCCAGCGCCCCTTGCACGTCATTAACCGCAGCGTACGGCACCCCCTTGCCCTCGAACACCTGCAGCCACTCCTCCGTTGTCTTGGTGACGGTGATCTCCTCAATGAGCGCCTCGAGTTCAACTCTGTTCGCTACGCGCTGAGCATTCGTCTTGTACTTTGGATCGTCTTTCCATTCCGGCTTGCTGAGACCGTCGCACAGAATGCCGTAGAGGCGGTCGTTCCCGCCTCCGAAGAGAATATCGCCGTCCGATGTTTTGAATGAACGGTATGGTACGATGGACGCTGCGATGGTCAGAGATGCATGCAGGAGTCAAAAGGGGGGAGTCCTTACGGTGTGCTGTGCCCCATCGTCCAGAGTCCTTCTTGCCGCTGATCAAACAACTACTGGCAATGTTCGCCAGCGTAGCCGTCTGACAATCACTCAGGGCCACATCAATGTGCTGCCCCTTGCCCGTCTTCCCACGTGCGAGCAACGCCGCCATGATACTGTTGCTCGTGTACAGTCCCGTCGTCAAGTCAGTCACCGCCACGCCGACTTTTACAGGCGGGCCGTCGCGGCTTCCCGTGATGTGCATCAGGCCAAATTCAGCCTCGACCATGACGTCGTACCCTGCGCGCTGGGAGTAGGGACCGGTCTGACCGTATCCCGTGATGGATGCGTAGATCAGACCAGGATTGATGGCGCGGAGGGTGTCGTAGTCGAGCTTGTACTTCTTGAGCGTCCCTGGGAGATAATTCTCCACGAGAATGTCGCATTTCGACACCAGTTGGTGGAGAATCTTAGTACCGTCTGGGTGCTGAAAGTTTAGGCCGAGAGACTTCTTGTTGCGGTTCACCTCGGGTGGAGTTAGCGAGGTGCAAGACAACCGTGCCTGGATAAGCTCACGGCTAGAAAGTAGGCGGACTCGCCAGGCCCATCTTGTTTGGAATCGACTTTGTATGTCGCGTAAGGCGGACCCCACGCCCGGGTATCGTCACCTCTTGTGGGATGTTCGATCTTGATGACCTCGGCCCTTGATAGTGTCAGTGAGATCTCCATCGACGGAAAGCGACGAGTAGTACCCAAGGTCACCCAAGATCTGAGTACAATATGGCTGTGCGTGGATCAACAACTTGCGAAGTTCGAGCAGAGCCACGCTCCGGACTTACACCGGCCAGGACTCGCGTCATATCCAGCACGCGATAGCCGTCGAGCGGCAACTTGTTGCTAGGCATTGAGGAATACTGACGCCATGTTGTCGGCAGGCGAGATGACTGCGCCAGGAAGCGTACAGGCCTTGAGGGCGAGGCTATCCGAAAGGAAACGCCACTCACGAGCTTGCCCATCATCCTGTCTGGCCGGTTTCGTAAAACCTTTTGCGGGGAAGTCAATTGACGAAATGAGAACGGCATCAAGGATGCCGCTTCGTAGCTCCGAACCCGGCCTTAACGTACCCCGGACGGAAGCGTTGGCGGGGGTCCGTCGCCCAAGCCTCGGCATTATCCCGGCAAGCTGAACATCTTATGTCATCGAGCACAGACACGATGACGTTCGTTCACAGCCCATCCCGCCCCAATAATTGCCGTGCACTGTCAACCACACATGGCGCGATATCTTGAGTAGTCTTGTTCTATTAAATCTGTGGTCTCCCTTCTAGCCCTGTAATGACAGAAGTCTGCCGCCAAAAGAAGAGAGCGACGACACCGTTGGAAATGCAAACTCCCGCACTCCTACAGTAGTCGTTGATGCCATGCTTTTTTACCCATCGAAAACCCTCATCTCATAGCGATCTTGGGCTCATCAAAAGCCATGGTGGGCCGATGGAGGTACCTCAAGAGTGGCACGACGCACTTGCGACCGGCCTCTGGCGGGGTCCGATCCTGCTAACGATGGGTCTGGCCGCTCAAATGAGGACTGCCGGGACGGTAGTGACTTTGAATGTGGCCTTGGACGAGGTCTCTGAGGCTGCTTCCCAGAAGAAAATTGCGAGGCCGACGTCGGGAACTGAGGAGAAGTTGGCGAGGCCGGCAATTGCGCAACCGAAGCGCCGTCGCTATGGGAGCCGTTCTCTTGGGAAACCCGGACACTCATGGCGTCTCCATCCATGATGCTGTATCGGTCGTCGTGCTCGGCCATCTGACTGTTGCGATTCCTCTCGCCAGGTATATGCGGCCACTCTCCCGTTTTGAAGTTGCCTGCGCCGAACGGGTCCTCTGCCGGGTTCCCGAAATAGTTGCCGACCTTTCCTAGCCAGTGCGCCATTTTGCGTCGCCTTGCCCACTCGCCCTTTGAAATCACTGTGGACGCCCCGGCGTCTGGGGATCCGGTCCGTTCCTGAAATTCCTGATGGGCAGCACTCGCCTGCGGGCTAATTGTGTCGTCGGGATACAACCCACCAGGTCTCTCGCGGCTTCCATGACAATGCGAACAGATGCAGCGATTTGTTTGATTCTTTGCCAGCTCCTGTTTGCTGTCGGCCGCCCAGACGTAGAAGGATCCAAGGCCTGCCATTCCAGTTCCGAGGATAGTTCCCCACTGCCCTGAACCAAACTGTCAGCAGTAACATCGTCAGGAGATCGAAGCGACTTACCAATACTACCTATCGGCTCGGTGTGGTAAGCCAGCTGATCGCTGAAGAAGTTGATCTCTCCTATGATGAGGACGGCCAGCCAAGCGCCAGCAAAGACGGGGATCTCAACAGCGCTGAGCAGCGATTTGATGGCCTGATTTACAGCTTCCATACCTCGAGGTGTTGCACCGTTCGTTCCGGGGATCGTCTCCGAATCATTGAGCTTGGCCTCTTCCGCGGTGGTGTATTCACGATGGGTCTTCCAGTTGATCTCCAGGATCTTCTTCCACATGGATACCAGGATTAGGATAGCCGGTACGCACTCAGCGGCAGCCAAGAACATCGCCATGCCGAAGGGAAACTTGGTGGGTTTGGGAACAACAAAGATTTCGCTGGCTGCCTTGGTTCGCAATTTGGAAAAGGGCCCAGCATCCTGACTGCACACGATGCCGCACAAGTCATTTTCTCCGTATGGGAAACTGCCAATCGACGATATCGAGGTCCCCGAACCGTCTAGACATGGCACTGCGTTTGAGCGGTAAAACTCGACAGCTAAGCTCAATAACCCTGTCGTCTTTGTTAGAACCAGGGCGAATAACCAAATCGGCACACTGACCGGACAGAATGAGGCCTGTCCAGACGAAAATAATGTTCCGGCCGGGATCGAAGAAGAACGTTGACGACATTGTGACAGTCACGGGAGCAGCCAAGATGCCTATCGAGCAGAATTGAAGGACTCCGTAGATGTCCATATCAGTTGCGCCTGGTGAAGGAGCTGTCAGATTCGGTAGAGAATGATCCTGGCTCGGCTGGAGACTCGCCATCAACGTGTAGCGAAGCCAGAATAATGCCATGAACGGCCGCCACGGCGGGTACCAGCAACGCCGCTGCCAGACAAACGGCCCTCATCCATTGCGCTTTCCTGGCTACAACGCAAGTCACTACGAGGATGTAGTATCTAGATGCATACCATTAGTCGACGCGCTACACTGCTGGCGAAGGGAGTAGGCCGCCAAGGTAAGATGCCGGATGCCGAGTCGCGTGGAGAAGCTTGTCTAGACTTACAAGATTCTTTGGCCAAAGCCATACTGGCCAGACAGCGGCCACGCACAGACGACCTCTACACAGGAGTCGTTGGTGGCAGCGCAAGACGTGTTGACGCCTGAGACGTCTCGGTCGACGATGGCGTGCAAGAGTTCGGCCGGAGAGAAGGGGGCCATCAGATGAGGCCGAGCTGCACAGCTCTCTGGCGATGAGCTAGTCGAATGCTTTTTCCCAAGTCTGTATCACTACCACACTGCCAGCAATGTCTGACGAAGGGGTTTGACAGCCAAAGGCCACGAATCATCAATGCCAGGTTGAACGTCAACGTGAGTGCCTTATCGTCTTCTTCAGGGAAGAGGAAGCGGAGAAGAGCTCCATATCGCTCTGGTTCCTTAGCCAAGGAAGGAAACCTGGGGTAGGCAACTGCTCGCGTGCTGAGGGCGGCCCAAGATCAGAGCTGGAACACTGCAAAACTAACTAGCCAACTGCTAACTATGGGCGTGGCGGTCAACAGCTCTGTTGAGACCACTGCTGACATTTCCGGCGCCGAGGCGCAGCATATCTATGATGCAGCTCTCATGGTTTCTTGGCTCCTAGTGGCCTTCGTCGGGCGTTGCTGATCACGAAGGATGGGCTAGCAACATCCTGACATTCCGGCAAGACGGCATTGGAGAAAGATGACAGACTGAGTTGCCCGAGGCAGGTGACACAGCAGCACGAGATGTTGATTGCAGGGAGAAATACAAATGAAAAAGGACGATGCAGTGCCGCTAGGACGGTTTCAACGGAAAAGCGGGGCTGTGATGCAGATGTGGCCAATCAAGGTGATGAATCGTCCCAGTAGGGCTGATGTGACCGGGCAGCTGCTTGCTCACCTTGCTGAAGGTGTGTGTGACAGAAGAAAAACCTAACCTTCCCATCGACTCGGTCCCCTCACTTTAGGAGCAGAGGAAAGACGGGAATTGGAGGAAGCCCAAGTGGAGCTGAACGCCTCCGGAACACCGCACCGAACCGAAAGTGTGATTACCTTAGATGATTAGTTGCCCGGCTCTTGCACTTTGCTAGGTACGTTACCAAGAGTACCTAGTGCTACCTACCTTACGTTAGGCACCTTACGTTTAGTACGTGCGCTTGTACGCTCCTGCCCTCTGCTTCGTAGATGGAAGGAAGGCTTTTTTTTTGGGCCTGACTGAATGCACCTGCCCTCGCGGTCTCTCATTGTTACACACTCACAGCCAGATATGAAGGTGTCTCAGTCTACAGCCTCACCTCCTCCTCGTCGTCTTCGCCTTTGTGTCCGCAATCAACGCCCTAGCGCGTCAGTCCGTGGCTGCTGAATCTTTCCTTTGGATCGAGCAGCTGTAGCCGTGGACATGGACTCCAACATCAGTGTTGAGACGGACCAGATCAGGGAATGGCGATCCATCGTCACCCTCATCGTATTTTGCATCGCAAGTGAGTGCAAGCCCTATTCACGGCAGCTTTGCATCGGTATATGGGAATGCGCCACTAATATCATGTAGATATCATCGTCCTCTTTCCCTTCCATCTTCCGTTATACGTTCCCAGGAATGTGGCACATGCATTTCTTGATTTCCTGAGCAAACTGCGAGTGATGGCGCCAAGAAAAAGGCGTGGGCATCAAGATGCGCATGGCCAAGGAGCCAAGCGCTTCGTTCGCCTGAGGTTTCCCATGAACTCTGTCACTGCACCCCTGATCGCGGACCTCTTCCTCCTCGCCATCTTGGCAATTGGCCGCAAGGAAGTTCACGATGGAACCATTGGAGAGGGCGGCATCTTTCCCCTCGACATTATGATCTTCTTCATCACTCTGGCCTACATTGCCATCTCAATCGACGCATCGGGACTGATTCGATACCTGGCCCTGAAGGTTCTGCAATGGGGAGGCGAGGTTGGCCACAGGCTTTTCTTCTATCTCTACGCCTTCTTCTTCGGCTTGGGCGCCTTCATTGGCAATGATCCCATTATTCTCTCTGGCACCGCATTCCTGTCATACATGACGCGCGTCTCCAACAACATCGCTCACCCGAGAGCCTGGATCTTCACCCAGTTTGCCATTGCCAACATCGCCTCTGCCATTCTCGTCTCGTCCAACCCGACAAATCTCGTTCTCGCCGGCGCTTTCAACATCAAATTCATCGAGTACACGGCCAATATGGTCGTGCCAGTCGTCATCACTGCCATTGTCTTGTTTCCCTTCCTCCTGTACATCATCTTCGCGAATGAGGGTCTCATCCCCGTCTCTATTCAGATGCGCGAGCTTCCTGCAGAGGCCAAGTCGAAGCCCGTGAACCCCAATATTCCCAATGCCAGAGGTTCCGCTGCCGAGGAGGAAGTCAACCCGGAGAATGAGGAAGAAGGGAAGCTCCTCTCCCTTGTCGAGATCATGAACCCTTTCCTCGACAAAGGGGGTGCTGCCTTTGGCGCTGTCATCATGTCGGCCACCCTCATCACCGTCCTGGCCCTCAACGCTGCTAGCGTAAAGACCAAAGACAACGAGCATCTGCAGGTCTTTTGGGTGACACTGCCAGCCGCCTTCGTCATGTTGTGCTGGGATCTTGCGTTTGGGTGGCTGAATCGGGAGGAGACACGCCAGATTGCCCGCAAAGGGCGCGACGACCTCGAGCGCGCCAGATTCGAAAGAAGAGTGGGAGGGCAGGTCAGAGACAATGATCCTCTTGCTCGAGCAGCACGAGGTTCCATCGAACGTGGGACCGAGATGTCCTCTTTGACCCGGGACTATCCTGACGAATCTCGAAAAGAGAGACCTATCCGCCACGACGACGACGATGTGTACGACGTCACGGCTGATTTGAAGTGTTCAGACTACGACAGTCCTCCCGTGAGTCCTGGTCATGGCCAAATGCCTCTTCTTACGATTACGCCGGCCGGACCGGCAGAAATCAAAGAGACTCCTGCTAGGGGTTCAACTCCTCGGGTCGAATCATCACTGTCCACGGCCGTAGATAGCCATCGAAACAGCAGCCGAATGTCCAGCGGAGGAGCCACGATGACGGACGAAACGGTCGAGCAAACACCTGTCAAAGACGCTGCCCCTCCGCCGCGGGCTCTCCTTTCCAGCAGGTCGAGCTACCCTATGGATGAAAAAGACGCTGGTTTGGGCGAAAGTAACGTGCCAAACACATGGTCTCGCCGTCAAAACGAGCCAGCAACTCTGGTCTCGCTGTGTAAAGATGGCTACAGATGGTCCCAGGAGACGTTCCCGACCGTCATGGCTGTGATATCACATCTACCCTTTGCTCTTGTCCCGTTCGCCTTTGCCATGTTTGTCCTGGTTCAAGCACTGGTCACCAAGGGCTGGGTACCGGTCTTTGCGCATGGATGGGATCACTGGGTGGAAAAGACCGGGACCATCGGCGCGATTGGAGGGATGGGCTTCTTGTCGGTGATTCTCTGTAACGTAAGTCGCCACCGACAATTTCGAACTTCGTCTTGTGGTGTGCTTACTCGGTTGCCTAGTTTGCTGGCACTAATATTGGAACGACCATCCTACTGTCCCGCGTCATTCAGACCTGGCAGGCAATACACCGGCAGAACGGCATTCCCATCAGCGATCGGACATTCTGGGCTACTGTTTATAGCATGGCGCTTGGCGTCAACTACGGCGCTTTCAGTACCGCCTTTAGCGCATCGTTGGCCGGTCTACTGTGGCGAGACATACTCGAAAGGAAGCACATTCACATCCGCAGGCTGGAGTTTGCGCGCGTCAACGTCCCCATCATCGCCATCGCCATGACGGTCGGATGCACGGTTCTCGTTGGCGAGATTTACATCATCAGAAAGGAAACACCGTACCATATGTGAATACGTCAACGACGCCCGTGGAGCCAACGTGTACTTGAGTAGACCATGAGAAGAATCAAAAAGGTCTCTGAACAGCCACAAATCATCGAGCCGGCCCGAGCTGTGATGGGGCAAGCCAGGCACAACAGGACGTACAAAAGGAACACAGCCCATCAGCGGGGAACCCTGCACTACATACCTTGTCGCCTGTCGCAGGGCGAACTCCTCGTCAATGACCTCAGGGGGCCAGGACTTCCCCGGCGAGCATCACGAACCTGGAGTTGATATCCCACAACTCTAGCTGTCGCAACGAAGCTTCGCCTCAAGACCGAGTTGCAGTTAAGACGTAATCTGCAGCTGGCACAGCAATGGCCCTCTCTTGTTGACTGTCTGATAATCCAAGTCTCAATCATCCTCACGTTGCATCCGCTGCGGCAGGAATAGCGGGACCTTAACCTATCTTGCAGGACGGCTCTGGCGCAGCTGGTCGGTCGTGGCTGAGCGAAGACCCGAATACTGAGCACCATAGCCGAAAAAGGAGATGGGCCGTTACGACTCTGCCTAACTGAGTCGACGATTTTCAGTTCTCTATGTGGCAAAATGGACGCGAGGTAGCTTAGAGGCGCAGGAAATACGCCAAGAGTGTCACGCTTGTGTCGGGTCTAGAAAGGCGCTCTGCGGCCAGGCATACCTTGCCCGACTATTGGGTCTGTTCAGTGCGTCATCACATACGAGACGCTGAAACTATCCAGCCGCGTCAAGGTGACAGTCGCATTCCGTCCAGAAATACCGCGGCACAGTAGCCGGCTCGTCTATTATCGCACCGCGATGGTCATCCGCTTCCGAGGCATCGCGGGGAGTCACCTAGGTCTCGAGCAGGGTGCGGGCGGGCGGCTAGCAAGCGGGGGTGGAGAAGATCAGGAAGGTTCGCACGACACGATACGAAGCTGACGGCATTGGTCCGGAGGATGAGCAAGTTGGATGATGTTAAACGCTGTTTTCAACTCGATCCAATCATTCATGCTCACGGCCAGTCAGAATCTTTCAATATTGTCCGAGTCCTTTACTTTCAACGGATTGCAGCGTGCAGGCTTGAAGCGAGACAAGGAGACCGGATAACTTCAACCTTGCTTCAGGCCATGCCCCATGTTCGACGCCCTGCGAAGTGTTGCGGGTATGCCGGTAAATCTCGTTGGATTGTTTCATCCAGTGCGACTGGGAACTTGACCGACATGAAGAACATTGACTCTTGTGCTGCGCATCGCCATGACTTTGTAGGACCGTCACCTAAGCTAGCTACACGCTATGCCTGAGCCTTGACGCAACACCTACGCAAAGAGAAGAAAACTTCCAATTACCCGCTCACGGCGCGCATTCCATAACTTGAGTGGTGGGTCGTGATGGTGTTGAGTGAGTAATGTATCCACGGACAGCGCTGCGATTAACTACCAGGGACTATTATGTAGTATTGGCGCCGGCGCTGACAGTCGTAGGGGTCCATCGAGAGTCCCCCATCTGTCAGCCTAATTGGGGTCTGCCTCGGTCGTGGGCCGATACCATCCAGGGTTGGCTTCAACGCGCCACAAACCTGGCCCCCCGGTGACATGAGAGCTAGCATGGGATGTTCTGGAGCATCGTCGCTTTGCGCCATGAAGAAGGGGCAGCTGAGATATGATACGCTCAAGTCCCTTTGAGTCCAATAGACCTCGAGGGGCCGGCTAAGGCAGCAACATGCAGACCGTTGAAACGGCGCACAGGGACAAAGAATGCTGCTCGGGCGCAGGGCGCCGTACAATCGCAGGGCAGAGGACAAGACAACAAACTACATGAAGTCGTGACCAAGGCGTTTGGACCGCAAAGCTGAATAGGAAGACCGTTTTCCCTCTTTCCTGTGGCCGTTGAGATCGTTCGGGGCGAGATAACACGCAACTTAATCCTTTGTTGCGGGTACGAGATGAACAACAGTTAAGGGGGCAAGGCAAGACAATGCAGTCGAGATGGCGGCATCGCGAGTTCGGAGCAAAGATGCAACGGTGCGGCTAATAGCCCCGTCCGAAGATCTACTTTGTTCTTCGTTTCTTGCTGATGAGTCAACTCACATATGGGAAGCTCGCCGCAGGAGTCCGAAGAGAGCTACACGACACAGTCGTCTGTAACTGTTGGGGGCTGTCGAGCTCGATCCGGGCGAGGCGTAACTATCATCTCCAACACATGTAACCGCCAGCCAGTAATTATTATGCGCAATTCGCGTATTACCGAAGGGGAGGTGAGGGGCAGACGTAAATGAAGCCCAGCTCCCTCCGCCTCACGGGTCCTTCGACGGGGAGCAAGGTACAACTCTGCTTAGTGGGGAAGAGTTGGTTGAGTTCTCTCCCGGAGCTGTTCGTTCCAATCGCGCGACGAATCATAGCCCTGGTGTGATGAATGGTCTGGCCGAAGCGGCGCTGTGCGGCTGTACAGTAGGGATGGGATGCTAGTTGAGAAGCTTCCTAGACCCATTCGAGCGAGGCAATGGACATGCATGTTGCACATGGATGACGAGTCTGCGCACATGTTGTGTGTAACGGAGCACCAACCCGCAAGCATTGCTGTGTACTCTAGCAAGGTGTGTTACGACGCAGCTATTATGAGCTGATGGTCCTAGGCAGATGAGCATAAGGAGACCCCAATGGGTTATGGACCGGTGTATGCAGATATCCGAGATGGGATACAGGCAGGCAGAAGTGCTGGTCGAGTTTTGTTGATCCCAGTAAGCAGCACATCATCACCATATCCATACACATGTTTATGAGAGAAGCTTCTCAGTACTCACTTGCTGCTGCAGGCGGCCAAGCGGATGGGGCCGTCTGATGTGCAGACCTGGAGACGAAGACGAAGACACACACGATGCTGTGTAGACATGGGGGCCACGACGACGGCACAGCCAATAATAGGCGCCAAGACAGGGCAACCCTTGACGAACAAAGTGCCTTGCCCTTCCCGCCCCTTGCGGCTGCTATTCCCAAACCTTCGGTCTCGCTCTTTTTTTATGTTGTCTCTGCTGCCGGCGGGATACGCACACTCCCTCCGGCAGTCCAGACTCGATGGGGACCGTTCACGATCCGCCTGGCAGTGCAGTGCAGCTTGTGCCCTCTGCAGGCTGGAGGGGGGTCATGGGGGCCTTGGAGCTCCGTCGACATGATGAGAAAAGCTCTCTTAAAGCTCTCGGGCAACAGGCATGGGCCTGTGGTATTGGAAAAGAAGCAGAGAGAACGCACATCTTAAAGAAGCCTCGACCTCGTCACACGGACTTGGAATTCATCAGCACAGCAGCAAGTTTCTAAAGGCACGAGCATACGATCTGTATCTTCCTTACCTGCGGTGGACTCTCACACCTCGTCAACTCGCTTCGCTCGGGTACAGTTCGTCCGGACTTTCAGCAACACCGCCGAGAACACATTCCACACACGCCCTCTACCGGCCATCTGGCACCGCCAACGGAGGCCGGCGCTGGCGCACACGCATCGTGGCACCATCAACAAGCTTGTTTTTTCAATACACCACTTACACGGGGTAGCCCACCAAGACCGACGGCGGGCAAGCTCGAGCAGTGTTTGCGTGTGTTAGTCCGGCTGTCAAGAAAGAAAACGACCCTTCCGCACGTCAATATAAATACAATCCGAGAGAATGGCACCTGCCATCCTCAGTAGAGTCACCAGCCCGGCAGAGGCAGAAGGAGGAGCAAACACATCATCATCATCGTCACAAGATACTCCATCATCGCCATCACCGGCAACACCATCAGACCCAACAACGAAGCTGGGCAGCACCGAAACACCCTCCTCCGTCTTCAACACCACCACAATCATCATCGTCGTCGTTGCAGTCTGCGTATCGGCAATCATGTCCGCCGTCCTCTTCTACGTTTTTGACCGCAGAAAGAGCCGCCAGTTCCGCGAGGCGTGCAAGCGGGACCCCTACCTCACGCGCAAGGAGTTCTCCCGTCGCCGCAAGCTCAGCGCCGTGCAGCGTCTCGAAGAGGAGGAGATGCAGCGCAACATCATGATTCGCAAGTCCCTCGCCTCGCGCTCCACGTCACGTGTGTCAAGCGAGCAGGACTACGACGCCGAGATGCAGCAATATCAGCATCACCAGTCAGACCGACTCATGCCTGTCGAGCAGCGAGGTCGTCAGGAGGAGAGTCATAGGTACAACGAGTGGGCGCCGAGCGAACGCCGCTCGAGGGCCGACTCTGATTTGAGTTCGCAGGGCGGTATCAGCAGCAGGGGATACACGGGATACACCAAACCGCATCCCGGCGTCGAGGTGGAGATTCCGCTGCCGCCCAGGTCGAGGACGCCGTCGCCTGATCGCACGCCGCTCATCTGCAGGGATACGCTGCCGATGAGCGCGGGGGAGGATGGCGAGGTAGTGGCCAGACCCAGCGATGTCCATGTGCATAGGCACTAATCGCTGGCATTGGTCCCTGTATCCTTGGGGAGTTGGAATGAGGGACGAAGGTGGCATGGCACGGTGTATTGGTAAACTTGGTGGTGGATGGAGTCCGGATGGGCTGTCTGTTCTTGTACCTTTTTGACGTTCTTTCCATTTGTTTTGATACCCAGAAGAGCAATCATAACCAACTTACTGAAGCACATGTCCGAACGAAGACAGACCACCGGAAGAGCCATGGGTCTACCCAGACACCTACCGTATACTCATCGCCATCATAGCTCCCCACAAAAAACAGCCAGGCACATGGCTGGAGTGCTCGGTGATGGTAGGGAAGAAAAGATAGAGGTGCAAGTTGATTAGGTAAGCTTGAAGCAGCTGTGCCACGTGATAGCAATCCTTCAGGTTTGATTGGTCACTGAATGATTTCGGCTCCAACTCTACAGCGGTGTCAGGCAGCTGCACCCCGCTGACTCACCCTGCCATCGGGTACTGTACTACCTTATCGCCTAAGTCATTGGGTCCCGATAAGGTAGTGGCCCCGAGGCCGGCCTACGTAGTAAGTGTTGGTCAGCCCCAATTCGAAACGCCGCATCACCTTTCTATCTACAACCCACTCAACGTCACTCGCTCGCCTCTACGAAGATTGTCGTCTGCACACGCAACAGCAACGTCCAAAGCTGTTCCTGCCGCTTTAAAAAAGACCATTGTCATTCGCGGACCTGCGCTGCACACGACACCTTCGAGCCGACTGCTTTCGCGATTTGGGATTCGACTTCTTTGTTCGCCACTCTCGGACGCCTTCACTGGTAGAATCGGTCGGCTGCCAAGAAAGAGCCTGCGACAAAATTTTCTCTATCCTCCCCCTTCCTCTGCTCAAGTCTTTTTTGCGACTCGCTTAGAAGTCGCTACCAATTGGTGAGAGAGGGCTTTTTTCCCGCCGCAAGTCGGGAGGTCATGGCTCACCCATCTGCATAGTTAGGGCGAACACCGTCAAGCTGCATTCGCCGCTATTTGTCCAACTCACCAACGAGCGTCTCTGGACGCAGACCTATACCGAAAGGAAGGAACAGTCCGACACGCATAGAGCTGTCATACAAAAGAGGCAAGAACTCCGACGTAGAAAGAAGGAGCTCAAGCGCCGCCGCAAGGTTTTTGACGAAATCAACAACATCTACACGCCCAAGCCGTACAAGCCCAAGATGCTCGGTACCAACGGCGCCGACGAGAATGCCAACGCCGAGGGCTTCAGGGATGATCTCAATATGGTTGTGATGTGTCCCGACTGCAAGGAGTACCCGCCGAACCTGGTGGAGGAGTTCTCCTCGGGCGACATGGTCTGCGGATCATGCGGTTTGGTTGTCGGCGAGCGCATCATCGACACCCGCTCCGAGTGGCGTACATTTGCCAACGACGATCAGGGCAACGATGATCCCTCCCGTGTCGGTGACTCGGTGAACCCTCTCCTCAACGGCTCTCAACTCGAGACCACCATCGCCTTCGGCGACGGCCGAGACGCCAAGCAGCTCGCTCGCTTGCAGAACAAGTCACAGAATGACAAGGCTAGCAAGTCGCTCATGCAGGCGTACAAAGAGATTGGCGCATTTTGCGATAGTATCAATCTGGGCAAGAACGTGTCGGACGCCGCCAAGCACATCTTTAAGCTGACGTACGACCACAATTTCATGAAGGGCAAGCCTCAGGAGGCCGTTATCGCTGGGTGCATCTTTATCGCCTGTCGCCAGACTGGGGTTGGACGAACCTTTCGCGAGATTTTCCAGGTCACCCACGTCTCCAAGAAGGAGATTGGAAGGGTTTTCAAGCAGCTCGAGTCATTTTTGCAGAAGATCAAGGAGGAGAACCCTCGTGGTGCCGGATCTCTTGCCAACCTGGATGGCTACAAGGCTAGTGCTTCGACCAGCGCCGAGGATCTTTGCACACGTTTCTGCTCCAACCTCAACTTCCGCAACGCGCAAAAGATTGAAAACGTCTCGCGCGCGCTGGCACGCAAGACCTCCAGCGTTTCGGAGCTCGCTGGCCGTTCGCCGCTGTCGGTCGCCGCCGCCTGTATCTACATGGCATCTCACCTCATGAAGGAGCCGAGAACTTCCAAGGAGATTGCGTCTGTTGCAGGTGTCAGCGATGGCACGATCAAGACGGCGTACAGGTTCCTCTACCAATCGCGGGACAGCTTGATCGACAAGGAATTCGGCGCTGACAAGAAGGCCATCGAGGGTCTCCCCGTTAACTAAAGGTCGACACCCGGCTCGACACTGGCTTTCTGGTGAAAGGAGAGATAATGGTGGTTGACTTTGCTAATTTGCGTCTCGATACATGGAGTCAGGAGACTGCCATGATTCATTCGTTTCTTCTCAAGACGAATACAGCCTTTTTGGGATATTTTATACTGCATGGCTAGAACCGAGTGCCCAGAAACCGAAATAAACTAATATGCAGCCCATGGGCAACAACACATTGTTCTTGGCCGATGCTATTGTTGATACTGGTTGATGTCTTTCCAGCCTCGTCGATCCTGCGCGGCCGTCTCCTCCATATACCTACGGTCACATACATAAAAGCTACAATCGTCAGTTCCCATGATGCTTACTTAATCTCTAGAAAGGCTCAGGTAACCCTTTACATAAAACACACATCAAGAAGCACGTGTAATCCTTGAAAACAAAGGTGAACTCTTTGTCCTGTTTTGTCACCTTGAACCCTTTGGTCCCCTGAGGTTGCGGTACGTAGCGTTTGATGCGGTACCTAGGTAGTGGGCCTTCGCTAAAGTGCTGTTGCTGTGGACCAGCCAATCAAGCTTGGCCTGAGACCCCAATTATTTTTTCCAGCCCATACACTCACTCGCACCAGCTCGGAGCCTTGTCCCGCGACAACGACGCGACTAGGTCCATGTTGAACCTGCGCTATCAACTTCAGCCTCAGCCTTGCTTCCTCCACCCTGCGATTCTGCGCAACCCTACGACCCATCACCAGGGCAGAACCATCCGGCGTGTTCAATATGAGTGGACGTCGCTCTAGGTCAGGCAGAGCTGCTGCTAAGCGCGCCTCTGCTGCACTTCGTAAGTTGATCCTCCTCATTTTTGCTTGCGGCCTCCCCCCGTCGCCAAGCTACAAACTGCGAACGCCAATTGCAGTCGCCGCAGCGGTCGCGGTGGGATTTCTGCTGTTCATGACGAGACCTGGGTTTTGCCCGTACGATGACAACCTTCAACGTCTCAACTTCTCGCACCCAAAACAAAATCCCCATCATGACCTACCCACATGTTCACGCCCGACTGACACGTCCTATAGAGAGCACTCCCAGAGTTTTCGAAGGCATTGACGACGACGAACACGTTCCCGAGGCCGTCGAATCCGAGCCCGACGTCGACGCTCCTCCCGAAGACGATGAGGAGGATGACGAGGAGGAGAAGGCCGACGAGTCCGTAGAGGAAGAAGCCGACAACGATGACGCCGAAGAGGAGCCCGCCAACGACGAGGCGGAGGAGTCTGAGCCTTCCGTGAAGGAGCCCACACCACCACCCTCCGAGCCCGTCATCCGTCGCAAGCGTCTCGGGCGCCCCCCGAAGAACAAGCCCCCCGGCTGGGACAACATGATCACCGTCCCCGCATCAGAGGCCGACACCCCGCGTCGCAGAGGTCGCGGAGGCTGGCGCGGTCGCGGCGGTCGCAGACCAGCACCCGGTCAGGCCCCGCCCAAGCTGAAGCAGGTTATCGACAAGGAGGGCACCGAGGTCGACATTGTCGACGACGAGTGCGTGCTGCCCGACGACCCCGAAGGCGAGACAAAGGTCGACAAGCTGGGAAACCTCAAGGGCGACAGGCAGTACCGCTGCAGAACCTTCACCGTCAAGGGCCGTGACGAGAGGCAGTATATGCTTTCGACAGAACCCGCGCGCTGCGTCGGTTTCAGGGACAGTTATCTCTTCTTCAACAAGCATCCGAAGCTTTACAAGATCATCGTTAGCGACGAGGAAAAGATGGACATGATTGAAAGAAACATCATCCCCCACTCATACAAGGGCCGCGCTATAGGTATTTGCACGGCTCGCTCCGTCTTTGTCGAGTTCGGCGCCCGCATCGTCGTGGGTGGACGCCTCATCACAGACGACTACCGCGTGGCCGACCAGCGCGCTGCCGGTGTGGCCGAGGGCGAGCTTGCGGACCCTGCGGATGTCTTCGACCCCAGCCAGCCGTACAATAGCAATCAG
Source organism: Colletotrichum lindemuthianum (assembly GCA_001693025.2). Taxonomy (NCBI): domain Eukaryota; kingdom Fungi; phylum Ascomycota; class Sordariomycetes; order Glomerellales; family Glomerellaceae; genus Colletotrichum; species Colletotrichum lindemuthianum. The sequence continues at coordinate 14,761 of MASP02000105.1, read as the reverse complement.
TACGTTGCGTGGTTCGGTGCGAGCGCCGTCTATCACACCAGTCAGGCGCCCACGGCAGCCGATCCCCTCGCCGGGCTGACCGAGGTTAAGAAGAAGCGTGTCAACGTCAACGATGTCAATTGGCAGTTGGAGCACGCTCGCGCTGCTAGGTAAGTGCGCCATCTCAATATCGGCAAATCATCAACTGACATCAAGGCAGCGAATTCAACAGCCGCCTCAATGCCATCCGCACGGTCACCCTGCGCAACGGCGCCTACGACATCCACACGAACGTCATGCAGCAGCCCGTCAACACGCAGCCCACCCGCGCGAGAGTCGAGATGGTCAACGGACAGAACGGCGCCGACGCTACGGCCGCGTTCTCGGCCGTTTCCTCGGCCGTCCAGCGCAACTTTAACGTCGTCGACATTGTCTACGAAACGCCGCGCGCGGGCGTCCAGTCCGCTGGCAAGCGCCCAGCAAACGTGCCCGACTTCCTCAAGCCGTTCAACGGCATCTTGGCCATTGGTGACGATTTGAAGTCGCTCCTCCCGCCCGAGTGCCGCGAGTCGCTCGAGCGACACCAGGCGGAGCAGCGCGAGTTCGAGGGGCGCTTCGGCGACGAGAAGAACATGATGGCGCGCGGCGCCCTCCAGATCGATAAGGCGATAGTACCGCAAGGCAAGCACTCCTAGTTAGAGGTGCATGCCGCTTACGGCTGGGGGGGACCGCCTGACGGGCGGAATGAACTGCGTTACACGACGGTGGCGTGCAACTACTGCGGATACAGTCCTGAGACTTGCGGACACTTGAAGTCGATAGTCTGAGTTGGAGCCATGGACATGATTTCGTTACGGCCCGGCGTTTGGGGTGGGGACAATGGTTACGGGTGGCGGGTTTGCCATTGCTAATACTTTTTTTTTTTTTTTTTGCTTGATGATAGGAGCAGACGGTGGATGGGATTCCATAGAGGGTGGAGGGGAGTGTTTGTAGGAATAGACGACTCACGAATGGCTGCCTACGCGAGGGCAAGCCAAGTTCTACATCGGATATAAAGGCTGTGACGTGATTGAATGGCCTGTATATGTGTGTGCTGGTTATGCGTTCCGATCACGGTCGTTGACTTTCCAAGGCATGGGAACTCCCCCGATGTAAGCCTCGCGTCCCTGATGAGGATAGAAGTATCGTGACGATCTCTGCGTCTTTACTTGCGGTCTCTGGGTAGGGGTATGGTCACTCTCTCCTTTCTCGGTCTTCTTTGCGGACGCGTCCATTGTGCCTCTCGACGTTACCCTTCCTCTGCCTAGCTGCGTAAACCGTAATGGGTGTTTCCAACTACGGTTCCCAGGGGTCTGCTTCTTCAAGGGCGGTGGTCTCAACAATGCGGGTCTGCTTCCAAGTTCTGCTTCCAAGCAAGCAAATTGTGGGTTTGTTAATTGAGGACCTGGTGAGTTGAAGGTTTTGTTTCGAGTGTTGACGATGCTATCTGGTCTGCCAGAGACTTGTTGCCGCACCCACAAGTCATGTGTTTCATTGATGTGGTCAGTCATGTACTCTTTAAACGCCGAGATATTTCTTTGGGGGTTTCAGCAAATCAGTTACTTGTCAATTTGTCCGTTTGAATCAAGTGCCGGACTGATGTAGCTGATGAGTCAATGTGTTTGTTGCCTGCTGCGTGGCCCCATGATGACACATTTACTCAGGCTGTGCCTCCGTATGATGCTTTGCTTGAATGGCCTCTTGATTATATATCTAGCTTAGAAATGAGCATCTGTATCAGTCTGCCCGAAAGCACGCTCTTCTCGTTCTTTCCTGGCGAGCTGGTTGGGTGCTTTACCTCAGAAAGGGGGAGACGCTCGCAGAGCCATCAAATTCAATTAAATTGCATGAAGCCAAAGGGACAAGACGACTGCGAGTTTCTCTACGGCATGCTCGAGGAGACTGTCACTACGTGAATATGTAGCCGATCAGAAAACAGGACCGTAAGGCATGCAAGTCCCACATGTGCGCAGTTATAACACCAAGGTATGCGAAGTGAGTACCGATGAGTGCTTTTGAAGCGCTTTAGTACCTGGGTTCCAAGTGGAATGATACTCCGGCGACTGCTAAGAGAGATATTATGGGAATGGAAGCTAAGTCTATGGAGCTATTCCCACCACGTGTGTATGAGCAAAGCTTGCTCGGAAAATGCAGATATTGCAAGTCGATACAGGGGCTGGTCTCGGAAGTACACATGAGATATCGAACACGACAAGGCTGGACGATCCCCTTGGCCAAGCTTAAGAGACGTTTTACTGCCAATCTTGTAAATGAATTGGGGAACACTTCTTCTCTCGCCAAAAGCCACGGATTAATTGCAGCAACTCTAGGTCTCGATGACGCAAAAGCAAAGGGGTTTCTAATCAAGTTTAAACTAGAGTTACATACATCTGTAAAGTCATATAGAATGCCCACGGCGGCCACAAGCTGTCGTCTATATCCTCGTACCTAGGCGACGTCGACATCGACCAAGGTAGCCGTCGGCCACCACGGGCCCGGGGATATAAACCTACTCAAACCAATTAAAACGAGCCTTCCTGTGGCGTTACGCAACATCAGCCGTGAGACGTAGGCGCAGAGCTCGTACCCCGGACTCGTGGTTCAGCCTTCCGCGACTCTCGCTCACCTCGCTCACTCTCACGATCAGCGAGCTCACGCAGCCTCAGCCGACGACATCTGGGCCTTTTAGCAAATCATACTTACTCCTCCATCTTTTCCATTTGATAAGTCTGCCTTATCATCTCTCGCATGTCGGGCTCATGTATCGGAAGACAGTGGTGTCAACGTGGACGAGCAAGACGCCAAAAAAAAAAAGGGCAGACGGGAAGACGCGAACAGACCTCAGCAACCAAATAGTCGAAATCCCATCATACGATCTCTCCCTCTCCCCCCCTCCCATCCTCATCCAAACCCTCTCACAAGCGCCAGCCGAGCTGGACGGCCCCACGGGAACGGATCCGAGCAAAAAAAACCTGGTCCCTTGGAACCCCCCCGTCTCGCCCGTAGCTCCCATCGCATGTCATCGCGCGCCCAAGGGCGGATGAGTTGACCTCGTCCGAAACAGGGGCACACACATACGATTCAACCAGAAATGGATTTTACAACTTTCCGTTTGCCCTATTTCTGGACAGAAGGACCGTGTGACATCATCAGAACTCCGCTGCGTCGGTGCACACACGCGCAGGGCAAATGGGGGACGACGGTTGGGTCTGGAGTGTTGTCGAGATTTTCACGACACGTGCACAAACATTGTGTATGAATGCCCCATACATCGTCACGGTTTTAGCGGTCGACAGCGCACTACGTCAAGCGATGAAAGGTGCCTTTGGGGCACGGCTGTTGTAAAAGTCCATGTCGCCCTCTCACGACGACACGAGACGGTCGCGAAAAGCTCGTGACGATGTAAACTTGGCCCGCGTTCCATGTCCCAACGTCCGATGTCGAACAGCGCACCCGATCTCACACAAAAGTTTTTGTTCCGCTCACGACGGAAAGGGACGTTGGCATGTGATGCTGAGGCATCGACCCGCAACGGCGATGAAGTCATCGCAACTACTGCGCGACATTGTTCCGCTCTGACAGAACCCCCTTTTTCGTCCAGTCTTGTGGTGTCTGGTGCTTTCACGTCAGAGGCGAAAACTGAGGCGCAATGCCAGGCAGCCGAGATCCGAGAAAGGGAAACGAATGCTCGGTACCGAAGAAAACAGGTACCGTCCCCACGGTGTTTTCTCATGGCCCGTTGCCGTTTCGTCATGGACAACGTTATTTCACAACGTGATTTCTGCCGTCAGTAGGCAGTGATGAAATCCACTCGGCGGCGGCCAAAACCCGCTTCTCGCCTCTCGGAACCAACGCGCTTCCTTTACGCATCAGACTTGCGTCGTCGTTGACAAGCCGGGTGCCAACATTGGCCACCACCAACACCCCACGACACCCATGCATTTTGCCTAACGTGACGGCCCAGATCGCAAGCCCGCCCGACGTCCGACACCCCGCGGCACGATCCGGCGTACAAGTCGAAGAGGCCGCGGTCATCGGGTGGTGTGGTGGAGGGGGCGAAAGGGCGACGGACGGGCCAAAAACGCCCAACAGCCACGGGCCTAAAGACCGTAGCCAAAGCTCCGCGTCGAGCCCATCCAACCGTCCATCCACTCGCGTGTGCTTCGCGGTGGGCGGCCAGCACACGCGGCAGCAACCTAGCCAGCCAGCCAGCCAGTACCCCCAAGCCCGTTTAGGCCAGACTCGGACAAACAGCAAAGGAAGCAACGGCGGAACACTTTCCGGCGTTGAATGGACCCAGAGCGTGTGTCAGCGCGCGTAGGTGCGCGAGCGAATGTGTGTGTGTGAGTGTGTGAGTGTGCGACCATGTCTATGTGTGAGAGAGTGTAAGTGGTAATACCAGTCACACGCCGACGCCACGGAGGAGCAGAGCAGCGGTTGGCGGCGTAGGGCAGAGGCAGGGCAGAAGTTAGCAAAGCAAGTTGAGAGAACCGAGCCTTTTCCCACCAAGCGGACGAATACATTGTCGATGACATGGGGGGGCGAATAGGAGCCGAAGGGCCGAGATGAAAAAGGAAGTCTACCGCCCGTGATGCTTCGTCGACGGGTGGGTTTAGTTTAGAACAGGAGGGTCACGCACGCAGGTCCTATTCTCACCGCTTGCATAGTCCTTCTCACCAGCCTAGGCGAGGAAGCGCTGTGTGCGTGTGTGCGTGTGTGTGTTTGTGTGAGCGTGTGCGAGCGAGGTGAGTGCGCATGTGTGCGTAAGTGTGCGTGTGTCATCCATCCAGCGCCAGCCAGCATGCGAAACCCCATTTGGGACGGCTGAGATGCAGGTAGGATCACGGGCGGAAGGACAGTCAGCGACCGGTCAGTCGAAAACCCGGTCATCGGCCACGCGGTAATAGTGTACGCGCACAACTGCATGTTTTGTTCCTTCTTTCAGGCGTTGGCTGGGTGGGCGGTGGGCAGCAAGCATGGCCGTGGAGTGCCGAAAGGACCGTATTACCATGTCCCTTTGAGAAGTGGCATGAAGCCGAGAGAGAGAGAGCGTGTGAGCTCGCCGTGGCTGCACACGATGCAGCAGACGCAGACGAGATGGCGATGCAAAGGCAGCCTGGGTCTGACCTGCTGGCCCGACCTGACGAGACCAGACCACATACAGCTTGGTGCCTACCCTTGCCGTCTGCAACGGCGACAAACAGCCGGAGACGCAGGCGGCGAGCGATCTGGAGCGAGCTGGGTTGGTAGAAGGAGAGTCTTGAGTCTTGACTATCCGTTCGTACACATGCCGAAAAAGCCCGACGATGCCGGGCTGTATACCACAATGCCATGCCACCATGCCACCATGCCTTTGCCCACGCTTGCCACGCCCACGCTCTTGGACCCAATGCGCGTCGGCCGCGGTTACGGGCGCGTAGGCAACAGGCACTGCTGCTGCTGGTGGTGTCCACTCGTCTCAATCTGATGACGAGACGACTCTCAATAGGCAACCGATCGTCGTCGGTAATGCGGGCAAAAACGGTCGCTTCGAGAAGGAAGAGAAGGAAGTGATGATGACAATCTAAAGGCCGGAGTGGCATCTGGGGCCCCAAGACGCCAGAGTCCCAGACAAAGGACCGAGTCCAAAGTGTCGATGTAGTTAGTGGTGGTGGCGGATACGTCACGCCGCTCCGTCCGCCGGGCTGCTTGAACCTTCAAACCCCTTCAGTTTTCGGCTCCTGCGCTGCGGATAGACGAGAATAGCACTGGCAGGCGGCGAACGGGTTCGTAGTGTAGGCAAGGCAGGTTGCGTTAGCAGAAGCATACACGCGAGTTCTCCATCCTTCGATGCAGGCGCATGGCATCATAGCTTCGGCGTAGTCTGGCAACTCGTCGTCGTGGTCGTCGTCGTCGTCGTGGTCTGGGTCTGTTTGGTGGTGGGTGGGACGTTGCTGACCTCTGAGCCATCCCGTTCATGGCCGAAAAAGGCGAGTTTGCCATCACATCGCGCATCGTCCATGACTAATTACCGTTTTCCTCGCCTGGGCTCTACTGTACTAATTACTGCAAGCACTCTACCAGGCGCCAGGCGCGTCCCGTCCTCGCCCGGAGTAGCCTTCGTGAGGCGAAGCACTAAACCGACTGTACTACCCAGACATTGTTTGGCAGCAATGGTGAGCAATCTTCTTTCGGCTGCCGGACCGGGCTCTGAGAGATAAAGCCTCTTGGTGGCAAGTGTTGGTGTTGATGGCGACAAAGACCGGCCGTCAGTAACGGAACAGCCATCAGCCCGTGACGGTACGGCCAGCCAGATGGGGGGCCGCCGCGCCACACCACACCTCTCTGCGTCTGTGTCGCGCGCCGACGTCACGATGGGCGGGTCAACGAAAAGGATAAAAAAATCGAGCTTGCATCTTGTAGTGTACTCTGTACGTAGTAATCATAGTAGTATAGGCCAAGCAGCCTTCCGGCTCTCGAACCATTGCCTTTGGCTGGTGCCCCTGCATCGCCATGTATACACGCGTGTGAGTGGGGGGACGATCCAGCGAGCTGAGGCTTCCTGTGAAAGGTACGACGAGGTCCTATGGCAGTCGGTATAATTGGGCTGTGTGGCAACACGGCTACGTCAAGCACTCGACTGGTGGTTGCACAATTTCGACGTGTGATGGACGGCGAATGCGTTCCGCTCGACCCTTTGGCACCCCGAATCGGGAGTCATGGTGCGGAATGTGGACATCATGTTTCTCTTTCGGGATCCGTCGTGTCGCTCCGTGGCCGCGACAACATGATACCCTGGCAACTGGTAGGTACGCAGGTACGTTACACGTACTATGTAGTAGTCGACGATACGGATTGTCTGCCAACTGGGTGACCACGCGGAATATAGGTGGGTGGTGCGGAGGAGTACGTAGTATGCACTCTTTTTTTTCACCCAGTTGGTCTGCTTCACCTACTTCGTGTACTCCGTACACCAAGCGGCATTTTTTGTCGGCAGTCCCCACTGAGCCTGCGGCGTGAGCCGGCCGTTCCACCGGTCCGCATGGGCTCCGGCCAGTCACCCATCTAGACGCAATGGTACCTATGCCACTGTGGGTTTCGAAGCCGTTCGATGGGGCCCCGTTGCGTCGTCGTTCGCCGTCTTCTGCCGGTTGACGAGGTCGACGGAGCCTCGAAACGCCTTTGCGGGGTCCACGAAGGGGCCACAATTCATCGTGGAATCCGTCCAGAATGCGCGGTTTCTCGTGCGTCCTGCAACGCTACCCTGCCAAGGGGCGGTGCGAACCCAACTGTGGGGCGTTGCTGTCCCACGGCGGCTGCCCGGGCACGTCTGTATGTCTAGTCAAATTACTGTACTGACAAGCACAAAATATCCATAGTCATTGGCGGAGTGCTAGAGTGGTGAATAGGTGTGACTCGAATCCTCCACGATATCACATGGCTTCGGCCGCGCAGGTTCGAATCCTGTCTCCGTCGTTTCATTTTGCCCTCGGCCCCGACAAAGCAAGATTCGGTAGTAAGAAGCCATCGTGACAAGGCAGCGTGTTGTTTTGCCGTCTCGCTCGAGATGAGCTTTCAACATGTCTACACTGCTGGACTTGATGTTGGATGTGTCAGTCACGAGTGGTGCACTGTGTACGTGAACGACGCAGCATTTCTGAGCACCTCGATGTTGGCCAACGAGGGCGTCCCTTCAACTCTGAAGAGACGCCCTATGAAGAGACGCCCTATGAAGAGACGCCCTATGAAGAGACCCCCTACACGACGCGGACCTGTCGGCGTCGGAAGGACCTGCAAGTCGTATGCAGACATGCCACGGCCATGGTATACCAACCATCGAATCATGTAGGTACACACCAGTCCCGCCCGTTCGTGCGTCTGCTGGGCGGTTGGGGGCACACGAGACCCAAACGAGCGAGTAAGCATCGTTACGAACATGTAGATGATGTTGCCCTCCGCAGTGGTGACGCCGGGGGGAGCGTACGCAGCCTATGACAAGAGGTTCGAAGGGGAGGCGGGGAAAAAAGTCATCTGGCTGCTGTCATTGGCTAGAACAACCCGTTTGAAGTCTACTACGTACGGACGGAGTACTGCGTAGGAAATACTCCGTCGCCAGTCGAAGACGACTCAAGTCAACGGTGATCAGCCCACAGAAAGAGAAAGACTTTTCTCGCGATAAAATTAGCTCACCCCTTGAACCCTGTGAAGAGAGAGAGCCACCACCGAAAGACCGAACAAAAAAGGTGCATCGATCGTCTTGTGAGGAACTGGACGCGGTTTCTCTCGGTTTCTTCCAACACGGAGTATACTGTACACTGCGCAACACCAGCTGGTGAGACCCTCGTTCGACTCGAACCAGTCAGCCAGTCAGCACTGGCGCGATGGGACTTTTCGGCATGCGGTAGGTCGTGGTCGTGTGTTTGTCGGTAACTGCGGGTTGCCTGTTCATGGTGATGGCATATGGCAATGCTCCTACAGATCAGAAACACCATACAAGTACGGATAGGCGGGCCTCGGATTGGAGCTCTCTCTCCGTGCCCACCACGTTCCCGTCCCCCCTCGAATTTAGTTGCGGTGAAGGTGCCCAAGGCCCCACCCTGCAGGTAATCTGATCAACATCGAACTTTTCCATACCACACAGTGTGGAGACGGTATCGCGCCCCCACTCCAGCAGCCGCAAAGGAAAAGAAAGAAAAAAAGTTGGAACCTGCGAGTGGCCGACTCGATGCAAGCAACAAGTAGCTGCTCGCCTGGTCAGAGTGGAGAGTCCAAGATGAAGGTGTCCTGCCACAATTTACCCACACTAGGGAATAGCGGTGGAGTTGGACCCTTGAGCCCTGAAGAGGCAAAGAGGCACCAGTCTGGCTGGTAGACAAGACCACTTTACTTGCTTGGACATGATGGCCTGGTGTGGACCTCAACCTCGTGGGTTTTTGTTGGCCCAGCCATGGATGAAAAGGAACCCCAGTGACGGAGATCTTGGGCCTGGACCAAGCGACCAACGTCAGACGTCCACCTCTACAGAGTACCGCACCTGTCTGTAAGTACAGTAATAGTGCCTACCACTACAGTATGTACTGTGCATGTAGAACACCACTCTTCTTCATACCTACCTTGGGAGTAATTACCTAAAGCCGCACGGAGGACTGTGGCAAAGTACCTTGATATGTAGGTAGCGCCACCAACTGGCCTACCAGACGTCGCGGTACTAGCCTGTGGTGGTCCTGGACTCCTGTTCAAAGCTGTCTCTCGACCGAGTGACCGCAGAAGGGTGATGTGTTGTCATCACTTGTAGAACAACTCATCACCCTTGGAATAAGCAGCGTGAGCCCTTCCTCTTGGGACAAGCCGTGTGTCCTCGTGAGATCCAATTCCAGGGTCCAGTTCTCTCTAGCATCCCGTGGCGTCGCGTTCAGTCTCTGACAATGGCGGAGGACCGGGTTAATCATAGAGTGATGTTGGTCTCGTCTTGGAGGAGCGGAAGATGTGACTCGGGTCTTGTCGGTGAGACTAGGGACCCAGCTCGGGGCGATGGCGCTGACGCTGACGCTGACGCTGACGTCCATCTACAAGTTCTCGCTTCCGAAAGCCCCTTTGCAACACTTGGCTGGTGCTGGGAATCCATTGTGAGAACCAGCGCCGTCAGGTGGTTGCGCCTGTGAATTTCTCAGTGTATCACGTCCTGCATCCTAACGGGGGTTTCGACCTGCTTTTGCCGAAGCGCCCCAGGGTCATGGCCGCCCCACGAGGCACTGTACTGCCAAAGGGCACCCTTTTCCTTGTACAGTGCTGTGCAGCAGCCCCTGTGTTGAAAACCTGGGTGAAGACACTGAACCGCAGCAGCCCACATGGACGCCACAGGGGTGCGGCTGCCAAGGCCGGTACTGCCGGGCTCGCATCTCTCCTTGGAGCGAAGCGGTGTAATACGGTAATAGGCACATCAAAACATCGAGATGAAGAGGCGGGTGGAAACCGAGGGCTGCTGCTGACCAACAGCCCGTCCCTTGGCCTCTAACAGTTTAGGTCGACAGCGAGCCGCCATAGCCTGAATCCTCATTTCTTTCGGCTAGGCGACTTGAGAGCATGCAAAAGCCAGGTGATGGCGCCGGCGGTTCGAGGGAAAGCGGTTCCCCAGGCCACCAGGCCGCCAATCACTAGTACCGTACTATTTCGATTTCTCAGGGTGCGCAGCCTGGGGCAGCAGCGGCGGCGCTGTCGTCAACGGCAACCAGGGTATGGATAGGTTAAGCCAGCGGGTGTTAGCCCAGACTTCTAATCTCCAGTGGATGCCTCGATGCCTCGCCGTTAGGTGACGCGTTGCATCGAGCCCTTGCATGCGCATGTTTCTTTCTCTTCTGGTTGTTAAAATGTCATGGCCAAACAGCTCGGAATGCGAGTCTCACTCGAGACAGTAACCGGGCAATGTAGTACTGCTGCCCTCCATCTTCGAAAACAAAATTCGTGTACTGTGTAGAATTCGAGGGACCCACGTGACACCCAAACTCTCCGGCATGAGGCCTTGTCATTGTGTTGGTTCCGTCTCGACACGACGACTTCCGAGAGCCAGTGACTCCCACAAGCTGCTCCCTGTGCAGATAGATAGCAGGATGGCACGGATGTTCTTGACCAAGCCCCAAGGCCCTCTTGTTGCTGCGTACTTGTATACATAGCATAGCAGCTAGTATACATCCTCGGAAAGCAGCGCTGGGCTCGCTTTTCTTGCATTCGCAGGGTACGTACACAGCACGTGATATACTTGTAATTCAGCTGCCTACCTTGCTGTAAGCGCAAGAGGCGGGCGGACTGGCAAGGCCAAATGCGATGCAGATGGACGATGAGTGATACTGGCTCGTCCGTGTCGACCTATTCGGTCACATACAGAACGCAAACACGGATAGTGCTCGTAGACACTCTCCCGAAGCCGAGAGCCGGGACAGTAAACGAGGAGCTTAAGCCATTGCCGGAACCGTGGTAGAGCCAGCAGGCTGCTGAAGCGAAGGCTGGAGAAGAAGCCCGGTCGACGTTTGGCTCGTGTGTGAAGAAGGCATGGCAGCGTCTCAGGCCGCAGGTACATGTGAGTGCCGGTTTTGTTGTCGCCTTGCGGTGCCGCACGTCGCAAAGCTAAGTAACCAGGGTTTCCTATGGCAGGAGAATTCAGTACGCACATCACAGGTATGGGTATCCGCGTCTCACCAAGCAAGCCCTTCGCACTCTACTGGGGTGCTGGCAGCACTGAGAGATGGACTTCTGCAGGTGTCAACACCGTGAAAGTGCACGGTGGGTGGGTTGTGGAGCGTGCGGTATTTCTCTCCCTCCATGGCAATCCCCTTCAGCGCGAGAAACATTGGGATGGATTGTACTTCGTTCTTCGCATGTTCTTGTAAGTGCCCGATTCGCTGGGCCTGGCTATGGTAGTAGAGAATGAGCATTGGTTGCCACGTTTTCCCCGACTGTCAAGGCAGCCAGAGCTGGACAATGATGAGAAACGCGTCTCAACTGGTGGGAGGGGAAAACAAACCGGAGTTCGCTGACGCATCGTCGCCATCTCCGTGCCTGCTTTGTCGACAGCGGACTTGTTGCTCCAACGTCTTTGGGTACGATGAGGTCTAGAACGCAGACAAATCAGGGCGACCCGGCAAGGTGGTGATGATCAATTACCCATGTTTGCTAGGGCCAACCAGTCAAGTAGGTATCCGTACAAGCAGTGAGCGGGTGTACGAGTACACAGCATAGAATACGTACTGATGAAAGGTGAGGCCCGCCAAGTGCAGCATCCCCGACTTCCAAGTACCTAGGTAGGCAAGACGCGTGATTCGAAAAGGGGACAGTGCGGTGGACGCTGTCCGGCCGGTGCAAGCCGTCGTCATAGACAGGGGAATGGTTGAGCGATCACCCAGCAGATCGGATGAAAGGCACAGTCCACCGTCCACCAGCACACAGTCGATAGCCCTTTGCATCTGGGACTGCAGGCGTAGGGGAGGGCGACAGGGAAATGGACACGCCCGACGGCAAAGGTCCGCTCCCCCCATGACTGACCAGCCCTTCCAGCGCCGCATACAAGTGATGGGGCCTATTATCATCCTTTGATTCGCTCTGCTGGAGGAAGACGATGGTGAGCCGGCGGTCTGGTCTGACTGGCAGACCCTGGGCTGGGATGGAAAGGAACAGCGCCTTCTGTCCGTACGGAGCGTGCACCTACTCAGTAAGGCAGAACTGATCAGTCGCTGCACAGAAGGTTCGAGCGAGGAAGGCGGTCAGCACAGCCGAGGAACCTGCCATGCAGGCAGGACTGTGTATCCGTATACTCACGACGGGAGTATCTGGCCGTGCTGGTGAGGCCCGGTTCGGTGCTCTACCGCAGTATACTGTTGCCTCGGCGTCTTGGGTTGAGAGACAAATACTTGGTCTACCCGCGACAGCCCAACCTCCCTCCCTACCTAGGTAGGTAGTGTAGCTGGGGACCTTATGCAAGGTACTGGCGACTGGCACAAATTGCACAAGGCCAATGGACGTGTGTGCGTACCCGCGAGCACATCTTCCATACCTTACTGTGTAAAGTACGCAGTAGCATACGTATATAGTACCTGACTGGGTCATCCTGTGCCTCAATACCCATGCGCTAGAGCCGAATCGCGACTGACGATGCTTTATTTCATATCCTGGGAGTCGGATGACTTGGTAGTTTTTCTCTTGGCAGACGACACGCCTTGGTGCGTGCCCTTGTGCCTGCGAGGCAACACATGGAACACAGCAATGGGAGGTCTCTGGTCTCTGGTCCCTGGGTGACGGTGGTGTCGTCTTCCGGAGCATCTTGGATTCTGACGCTCGAGAGGCACACCAAGCGACCAAAAATATTCACCGTGAGGCTGGGCAACGGCGGCGGACGCAGGGGCGCAAAGACCACGAGCGAGTGAAGATGCTCTTAGAGGTGGGAGGGGCTGGGTACTGACTGCTGCAGGTGCAATGGGGCCCGATGCTCACATGGATGTAAAGAGTACTCAAAACTCACAGGAAAACGCCACTGCGGGAGAATCGAAAGCGAGTACACAGTACATCGGACCATGAGTGGGAAGGGCCTTGCCTTGGACTCCTGCTCATCCTGCAGAGGTCCTCGGCGGGCAGGTGCCTTTGGTAATCTCGTTTTCTTCCATGACCTACTACGTAGTACCTACCTCAGGGAACTCCTCCCTTGCTTGTCCACCTTACTACGTCTCGCCTGCCTTGCAGCGCAACGTCCAAGGTACGACCGTACGAGTACTGATAGTCCTGTCGGGCGTGCAGCACCAAGAGCGAGGAAAGTGAGCGAGGTGTGGCAGCCAGGAGAGGTTTGCTCGGCAGGACTCTGGCTCTCTGGCTCTCTGCCCCCCCCCATTTATGCCCTACCAACAACCACTCGATAGCTCACTGGCGCGTCTTGCTATTTCACTTTGTCGTAGGTGGTGTCCACACCTACACCACTCCATGACCGACACACACACACTCACACGCGCGGCGACACAGCGACGGCTTCGTGGCTCAATACACTTTTACTCTGACCAATAAATGACGAGACCAAAGCCTCCAAAGACCCACCTTCCCAGCGGTGTTGACGTGTGGAGCTACCGCGAAGCGCCCTTTTCCTCTTTTGACGTCCAATCTGGAAATTGAGAAACCACTTCACCCCAAAACGGGTCAAATGGGTCACTTGTGAGTATTTTTTTTTCTCTTCCTTCTCTCTGTTCAATGGCCGCGGTCCTTGGCTTGCTGCAGCCTTTTTTGAAAGGATGGGACCCTTCCTACCGTCAAGCCAGGCATTCACGCTGTACCTTTTCTTAGCGCGTAGGCCGGGGATCCAGTCGGTTCACTGTTACCTTGTCGTTTCCACGGCTGGTCTGGTCTGTTCTGGCTGCTGGCAATGCACGTTGTGGATGGCAAGGTACAGGGTAGATAGAGACACTCCACTTCGTCTGTAATTTTCGATGCTATTTTTTTCAAAGTCCCCTCTAAGCTGTGTGCGCAGTAGTCTTTCCTGCCTAGAGTGAAGGTAACTTGTGGTGGCCCGTCCCCCTCCTGGGGCCACCTCGGACAAGTCCATTGCAGACCAATCACACCAAGAGTCAGACCAGTCAAGAGCCAGATGCACCAGGATTCTGACTGTTGTTCCTCTCGTTGGCATCGCCGCATTCCTGATTTAATCACAATCAACTGGGACGTTGGGATAATGAATCGTATCCTCGTGTTTTCTCAGTATCCCCCTACCTACGGATATACTACCTTACCAAGCTTCAGCGATCCTGTTACATCGTGTGCACACAACAGAAGTCAGAAGATGTGCGTGCCTCGTGTGAAAACAATTCCAGATCCAATTTCCTCGCCTGCTTCGCGGTGCATCGGACCAGAGCCAGGGCTGGAGAACTGAGCCTGGTCGAGGGAATTACCTAGCCCAAGTTGCCAGTCAAACTCGAGTCCACAGGTCCAGATCCAGACCCACTTGAATTGTCGGGCTGCCCTACCCTGCCCTTTCCTCGTTCTGCCTCTACCACACCAGTGCAGTTCAGTACAAGTATAATTCCTACAGCGTACCTACCTAGGTAGTGCACAAGGTCCTCTGTATAGTAGGTACACGACCAGGTGTCACACCACCTAACCTAAAGTACCTACCTACCAAGTTGTTGACGAAAAAAGTGATACACACAAAACCCAAAAGTCCCCATGTACCCATGCACTTCCCATAGAAATACTCACCAAGTTTACATCAACATATTTCACTTATATATAGACTAAT